>MU777576.1:26700-39044 GCA_026770625.1 Nicotiana glauca
CCTTTTCTTCAACTAGCTTAGTGTAATTTAGTTTTCACTAACCCTAGGTTGTGTTGTAGTGTAAAAATTTTATTTTTTTCTTTGTTTTTCTCCATTATTTGCTTCTTTTGGCCATGATTGATGCTGAGATGGTTGTGTTTTTATTGTACTTAACTTATGGGGGATTTGTAGTATGTTTGAAGGCCTAACAAATTTTTTTAGGGTGAAGCTTGGTGGAGGGGCCTAAATGGCCAAAACTTAGGGGTGTGTTGTAGATTTTGGAGCACTTTGTGCTCGTCTTAATTGGTGGTGGTGGTGGTTGTTGACGTATTTCACTGGTGAAGGGTTGTTTGGGGTATTATTTGGAGACATGGACAAATTGATCGTGGTGTGAGGTAGTAGTAGAGGTTGGCCACTTGGGGCAACTAGTAATTGGGTATTCTGGCATTGTTTGGCCTATGAAAACTATTTAGTGCCATCGGGTGGCGAAGTTTGAGTAACCATTCGAATGGCACATTTTAGGATGCATCTGATAGTTGCCCTGAATTGTTTGCAGGTACTATGGCCCGAAAAAGGCATAGAGGCTCGGCAAGCACTTCCCACGGGCCAACATATGATGAAACCAGGTTCCAGTCTCAGGGGGCAGAGGACGCATTTCATGCTAAGGCCACCAAAACCTTTGTCCCTGAGATTGTTGTTGACCGGGCTGCCCTTCGTATGGAAAGTCCAGACATATATGAGGAAATTCGACGAAGGGAGATGGAATTTTTGTTTGATGAGCCTGAGACGTCTAATCCGATGATAGTCCGGGATTTCTATATGAACTGCTCGAAACATTTGGGCCGGGAGGTGATTGTGCGGGGCAGGGTAGTGGATGCCTCAATTCGGAAGATTCACCAGGTGTTGCAGTAGCCCCAGTTTAATGGTGACATTGATCATTACCACGACTTGGGACACTATGATTGCAATAATATGCGTAGATGGTCAACCAACCTGGATACAGGAAAACATTACCCTCCACTCCAAGTCCTTCACACGTGAGGCCAAGAGCTGGTTCACCATCATTTGCAGCCGGTTCTTGCCCACAAGCAACACGACAGATGTGAACCACCTACGGGCTCTACTGGTGTGGTTCTTTGTCACCAAGCGAGACTTCGATGCGATGCGACTTATTGGTAATGAAATGATCCATCGATCATCTCTGCAGTCTAAGAGGTTTTACTTCCCCTCATTGGTAACGAGATTGTGTCTGCTAAAGGGTGTCCCCACCAGTCCTACAGATGGAGCCTTGCCCGCAAAAATACCATTCAGAACTTTTAGGATCACAGTGGGCAGATATGCACCCACGACCATTGAGATTGATGATGAGGATGACGCCCCAACACCCATGGCACCCCCCCCAAGAGACCCTATGACGGAGCCGGAACCTCTCGACGACCCCACACTGGGGCAGGATTCTCTAGATCACAGTCCACCCGGCCTATGTTGCATTCTGTGGAGGAGGAGCGTCCTACATGTGTGTATGGATGCTATATCTCAGCGACAAGCCAGGTCTAAGAACCGCATGATGGCGTGGTTCTGTGCTTTGGGGAGAGCTTGTCATGTGGACCCCAGCACCGTCTCCGACTCTGACTGATGCTCAAGGAAGTCTTCTTAACCTTCTGCTCTTTATTTGTGATATGACATGGGGACATGCCATTATTTTAAGCGTGGGGTGGGAGACTTACTTTTGTGATATATTGTAGTGTACATATACATTGAGTATGTTGTAGTTCTGTAGTTGTGTTGTTGTATATAATTGGATGTAATCATCTTACAAGTAACTGACTTGGCCCAATGATGGACATTTGTCGACGGGTCTCTTGAGGGGCAAGTCGGATATAAAAAAAAAGGGTAAGAGACTCTTCCTAAGGACGGACCACTTGGACAGTACTCTTGAGGGAAGTAGTCCACTTAGATTTTCTTTATTTTTTTTGTATTTTTAGGTAGTGTAGTGATTTCCCCTTGGTTTTTCTTTTGACCACAGTTCTTTTCCAAGGGCTTTTCTTGAACCGGGTTAGGTAGATATATATTTTTTTTCTTTGATACTTTTAGGACTCTGAAGACTCTCTTGGACTAGGATGGGTAAGGGCAAGAATGCAACCTGTAATGTGCACACCTGCTAATAACTAAACGAACTTGAGGGTGCGACGTCTAGGCTCGTTAGTAGACTCGTAAATTATGCCTTAATTATGTACACCTTGTCTTGCTTGAACGCTCATGTGAGTGTGTTGACGAACTAATTCGGAATGAGTTACATGCCAAGTGTGTGTGAGGAATTACCTGTATTCTGTGCTTGCATGCGATACCTAGAACTTGCCCGGTGTGTTTGCAAAGCGAAATAAAAGTTGTTTGGTCTTAGAGATGATTGAGGCATTTCTTTGTGTAACCAGTCTAATTATAAATCCACCTGTACGTATTACCATAGTTAACCCCTTTGAGCTTAAGCCTGATTCTTTGATAACCTTGTAATAACCTACATCCATGTGTTGAATAGCTTGACTGTTTGACCCTTTGCCTCCTAGAAGCACTTGAATTGTTTAAGATCATGTAAAAGTCAAAGTGTGGAGTGAAGGGAGTAGGATAAGGAATTCGGGAAAATACTTGAATGGTGCAATGGTAGTTGAAAATAAAAAGAGAAAAATATGTATTGAAATATAGAAGAAGGACCTTGTAAACAGGTGGTCCTAAAATAGTGAATAGCAAGAAAAAAAACCAGTTGCACCTAGAAAGGTGGGGGTAGCTTATGAAACAAGCTTATGGTGTATCTGTGTGGCACATGAATGTTCTTTGCTGAGAGTGAGTGAATTCTTTTTATCTATAGTTCCTTGTGCTTGATTTTATATGTGTGGAACTTCTCTCAATTTAGTGATGTGAGGGCATGTGACTCAGGAAGAAAAAGCAAGTTTTCACCTCTGTTTAGAGTAACTAGAGTAAGCATGTGTGTGACATGGCATTACAGTCTTCATCTGATGTGTGGCTGTTGCACTGCTTAGGTTGTTCTTTCATAATGGCGGGTGTGACATAAAAGTGGGTAATGCATCGAACGATTATGCCTAGAAGTGTGGTTCAACTTGCTCGAGGACGAGCAAAGCTTTAAGTGTGGGGTATTGATAATAGGTGAATTGAACTATGATTAAGCCTCAAAAGAACTACTTTCTTGTAGAGTTTTTATGGTAGAAGTGATAACAAAATGCTCTTATTAGTGCTTTTCATGTTTTGCAGGTTACATACAATAAAAGAAAGCTATGGAGTACTTTTGGGATCAATTATGGAGGAAAAGAGCCCAATCGCACAATATCTGCCAAATGCACCATGTGAAATGCACAAACAAGAGCCGGAGATGAACTGCCGCGGTCCCGGCGTAACCGCGGTCGGACTGCAGTGAGAAGTAGATTCAGATTCATAGAGGTCATTTGGCCGCGGTCCTAGCGTGACCACAGTAGGACCGCTGCAGGCGGCGAAAAGTTGAGGGACTGAAGTGCAAATTCTAGAATTCTTAGCCCAAAACCCTATTTAAACACTAGAACCCGCCCAAGGGAGGAATGTAATATTTTAGAGAGTACTTTGGCAAGAAAAACAAGTGTGAGAGATCACCCAAAACATCATTACTCTTATTCATCATTATTTTTCTTGCAATTTATGATTATGAATCTTTTAGTATTTTATTCCCCCATTGTCATGAGTAGCTAAAAACCTTAATCTAAGGTTTTGGTGGAACCCGTTGGGAATAACTTGGTTGTTTTATTAATATAATTGGATTTGGTTGTTAATCTCTAATTGTTCATCTATGCTTTAATTGTGGATTAGTTGAAAGGGCCCTCAATTATCCGTCCCTATTTATTATGTATCTTCTTAAGAGAGAGTGCATATTTAGGTGATTGTATGAACAACATCACTCCCGAAGTATAGACGAGAGTCATAACCAAGGGTTTAGGGGTTGGATTAGAGATAACGAAACACCGGATGCAATCTAAGTGAACCGTATTGTGAAATTAGCTAGCGTAGCTTGAGAGAGTGCGTCTAGTAGATTATCATAATTACTTGAGAGAGAATTATGATAGATTGAGAGTTCATGATTGTTAGAGACAATTAAATCGTAGTTATAAGATATATACAACCAAGGAAATTACCAATAGGGGAAACCATTGCCTTAGACTTTATTTCTACTGTTTACACATCAAGTTTAGTTAATTTTCAGTTATTAATTACTTTCAGTCTTTAGTTGTTAGAAAATCAACCTTTGTGAATCAGAAAGTTTGGGAAAACAGATTGTGTGAATTTAGTGAATCCGGCAGTAGTAATTGATAGGTTAATTCTCTGTGGTTCGACTCTGGGCAATAATACTCGAATTATATTTGCAACGTCCGCGTAGTCTTTTGCGAAACTCAGTTGAGCGTGATCAGTATCCCCGGGTTCGCTTTTCTCTGGTGATGGATATTTTTGTCCTTCTCATCACGGGTTCCTGAGGAGCGTCGATGCCTCCCAAGATAATGTGGATAACATTTTATGGCTCGTTCGTTTTGTTCTTATTAGCCGCCTCTCTTTCCCGGAATTGGTTTTTAGCCCGGTCGCTTAAGAATTCTCTGAGGTGAACTTTATTGAGTAGCCTGGCTACTTCCTCTCAGAGCTGGTAACAATCCTCGGTCCTACGGCCATGTGTGTTGTGAAATTCGCATACTAAATTATGATTCCTTTGGGAATGATCCGACTGTATAGGACTGGGACATCTGGTGTCTCTAATTATGCTGATTGCGAACACGGTGTTTGATACATCAACATTGAAGTTGTATTTCAATAAGTGAGGTGCCTCGGTTGGCCCCGTGTTTCTATCGAATCCGGCTCTTTTGATGAGTCCCCGAGGATTCTGTCCTCGGTTCAATAGTCGATCGTTGCGAGGTGGGTTACGCCTCGAGGCACTCCTTCTGTCTTCAGTGTATGGCTAATATCTTCCCTTACTTGGCTTTGGATCCTTCACTAGAAGCCTACTCGGGTATACTGAGCCTGAGGGGTCTCCCAGCTAGTCATCCTCGACTCTAATTTTCGACTGGTATCGGTTGTGAACGTCCGACCAGGTCACGGTGGGATATTCGACCAGATTCTCTTTTAGCTGCCTTAATGCCGCTGAGCTCCGCTCATTCAGACCTTGAGTGAAGGCCTGCACTGCCCAGTCGTCGGAGACTGGTGGTAGTTTCATTCGTTCCTTTTCGTAGCGAGATACGAGCTCTCATAACATTTAGTTCTCCCTCTGCTTGATCTTTAATACGTCAGATTTCCTCGATGCTACTTTGATGACACTGGGATGTGCCTTTATGAAGGAGTCAGCCATCATGGTAAATGAGTCTATGGATTTGGGAGCTAGGTTGTGATACCACATCATGGCCCCTTCGAGAGTGTTTCCTCGAACTTCTTCATTAAGACGGACTCAATCTCGTCGTCTTTTAGGTCGTTGCCCTTCACTGAGCACGTGTAGGCAGTAATGTGCTCATTGGGGTCTGATGTCCTATTGTATTTTGGGAGTTCTGACATTCTAAACTTGTTTGGAATGGGTTTCGGATCCGCTTGCTCTGGGAATGGCCTTGGCACGAACTTCTTCGAATCCATACCTTTTAGTACCGGGGTGCGCCCGGGATTTGGTCGACCCTGGAGTTGTAGGTCTCGACCTTCTTGTCATTGGATGCTATCATTTCTTGCCCGATTTGATCCTTTTGGTGAGGTCCTCGAGCATATTTACAATGGCAGGATCGGCTGTCGATCCATTATTGCTCGATCTCTCCTGTACATGTTCAGCCAGGAGAGTTGTTCCCGATGCTACTATGCTAGGAGTTTTTGGGTGGCTTTGTAGCTAAGTGATAGCCAGCTATTGTGCTTGCAACATTTCAAAAATAACATGGAGGCTAACCCCCCATCCTTCCCTAGTTGGGGTTTTCTGCGCTCCTTGTGGGTCTTCTTGGTGTACGTTTCTGTCGGTGTGTGAGCTTTCATCGACCTGTTGTGCGTCACGCGAACCTGCGTCCGCTGGAATCGGTCCTGGTGCGTTCTCGAGGTTTCGTGGTGGCGCACCAACAATTGGAACAACCACACCATTTTCTCTATGGTTTTCAAGGTTGTCATTTTCATCTCTGTTTACTGAGCCAGACATTTTGACCTGAAATCGAAGATCTTGGACAAGAAAAAGTGTGAAAGATAACTTGCGTTGTGTAATGAAATCAGCAAGAAAATAATCATTATTATTTTTAGCCCCACGGTGAGCGCCAAATTGTTTACCGTGAAAATAGTAATGACAATTAAATTTGTTGATGGGACTCTAAAAATACATTTTCTACTTTTATGCTGGTTGTTAAGCAGTTGATGCCATATATGTGAGACTTAGTGACAAAATAGATTTAAGGGGAAAGCCATAATCAAACCGATAGGTTAGCTATTCGGGGCCTTGAGCTTGTCGATTCAGGGCCTCGGGATCGATCCTAGGGCTCGGGCTCGAGCTATCTAGGCAATCGGTATGGGGCTAACAGTTACAAGATAGCTAAGGGAGGCTCTTTATAGCCAATGATAAGTAATAAATGAAGAACAAGTATGAGATAATAAATAAGAGCAACAACATCGAGATAGTATGTTAGAGAAAAGAGAATGTTCTTCTATATTTCGTGTGGAGCAGTTGGAGCAACAACAATTGTTTACACAATGACAAGGATCCCCTTTATATAGAAGGGGAATCCTTACACGGTACAAAATATATTAATTGTAAAGATATGAAGATGGGAAAACTAGACGTGACACCCTGATTCAAGTTTAGAGTAGGGCGGCTAGGCTTTGTCAGACTTAGCCGTGTATCTTGGGAACTCCCCATTTTACCCTGGCCATGGTCAATATTGCCTCTAGGCCGGGCATCGACAAGCCTCATGGGAGGAGACTCGACCGCAACTTTGCAGCTTCGAGATGATCTTCTGAAATGCCTTAATGACAAGAAATTGGACCCTCGATTTTGCCTTATACAGTCATCACATTGGTTTGCGTTAACACTGTCAATTTCTAGCATTAATTCTCATATTTATTAGTTTGTGTCAAGTAAAATTATGTATCCTTAAAATCACTTATAAGTTTAATTGTTATCCAATTTTAAGGGTAAACATCCACGAAGCTGTTAAACCAGATTATATATCAGCAACCTTGTAGTTGCTACTTGTTATCTTCTAGTTGGGTCCTATTTTGTGTTAGTGATTTTCCATAGTCTGTCGTGGGATAGTAATTGTGGTCTGGGGTGGTAGAGTAAGGTCATGTCCTCAGGGGTGGGGATATGGTCAGAGGGTGGGACGCGAGGCAAGAAGGGGAGGGGAAAAGGGAGCTTGTAGGTTGAGGATCGGGTCATGGAACATAGACAAGCTGACGGCTAAGTCTATTGAGTTGGTGAAGATTCTCCAGAAGAGGAAGGTCAATATAGCTTGTGTCCAAGAGACTAGGTGGGTAGGGTCAAAGGCGAGGAATGCAGACGGGCATAAGCTGAGGTAGTTTGGGGTTGTGAAGGGTAAGAATTGAGTGGGTATCTTGGTTGATATGGATCTTAGAGATTTTGTGGTTGAGGTTAGGCGGGTGAATGATAGACTAATGTTTATTAAAGTGGTGATTGGTGAGTGCACGCTCAATGTCGTTAGCGCTTATGCGTTGCAAGCGGGCTTGGATGGGGAGGTTCAAAGGCGCTTCTGGGAGGGTTTGGACGAGATTGCGAGTAGTATTCCAACTGCTGAGAGGTTATTTATAAGAGGGAATTTCAATGGACATATTGGGTCGGTTGCTGGTGGCTATGGCTATGTGCATGGTGGCTTCGACTTTGGGGATAGGAACAGAGGAGGTTCTTCGCTGTTAGATTTTGCTAAGGCTTTCGAGCTGGTGATTGCGAACTCGTTTTTCTGAAGAGGGACAAGCATCTGGTAACTTTTCAAAGTTCGGTAGTGAAGACTCAACTTGATTACCTCCTCCTCAGAAGGAGTGTTAGAGGGTTGTGCAAGGATTGCAAAGTTATCCCGGGCGAGACCCTCGTGACTCAGCATAGGCTCTTAGTAATGGATGTCGATATTACGATAAGGAGGAAGAAGAGGTATGCTCGTGATCGACCGAGGTCCTTAACCAAGGATAAAGACTAAGAGTTGGAGAGTAGATTATCGGCTATGGGAGCCTAGAGGAGTAGTGGGGACGCGAGTGCTATGTGGTCAACGACGGCGAAATGTGTTAGGGAGGCGTTGAGAGAGGTGCTAGGGATATTGAAGGGTTACTCTGGCAGGCGCCAAGGCGACTGGCGGTGGAATGACGTAGTCCAAGGCGAAGTGTAGGCGGGGAAGTTAGCATATATGAAATTGGCGGGGAGCACAAGCGAGGAGGAGAGGAGAACAAATAGAGAGAGGTAAAAGGTAGTGAGGAAGGAGGCAAAGTTGGCGGTCACAGAGGCTAAGAATGAAGCGTTTGGCCGTCTGTACGAGGAATTGGGGGAAAACGTGGGGGTAAGAAGTTGTTTTGACTCGCTAAGGTGAGGGAGAGGAAGGCGAGGGATCTGGACCAAGTGAGGTGCATCAAAGACGAGGATGGTAGAGTATTGATGGGGGAGTCCCAAATTAAGCAGAGATGACATATGTACTTTCATGGTCTTCTGGATGAAGATGGGGACCGGGATATAGTGCTACGGGATCAGGGGCATTCGGAGGGTCTCCAAGACTTTAGGTATTGTAGGCGCATTAAGGTGGAAGAGTTCGTGGGGGCTTTGCGTAAGATGAGTAGGGGCAGAGTGATTAGGCCAAACGAAATTCCGGTTGAGTTTTGAAAGTGTGTGGGTAGAGTAGGCTTGGAGTGGCTGACTGAATGTTATTTTCAAGACGAAGAGAATACCGTGAGTGGAGGTGGAGTACAGTGGTACCATTGTACAAGAAAAAAGGTAATATTCAGTGTTGTAACAACTATAAGAGTATCAAGTTACTGAGTCATACCATAAAAGTTTAGGAGATGATAGTGGAGGTGAGGGTCAGGAAGATGGTGTTTATATCCGACAACCAGTTTTGGTTCATGCCAGGTCGCTCGACTACGAAAGCTTTATTAGGAGGTTGGTGGAATATAGGGATCAAAAGAAGGATCTGCACATAGTGTTTATTGACTTACAAGGTCGCTAGGGAGGTGCTATGGAGATGTCTGGAGGCAAAGGGTGTGCCGGTAACTTACATTAGAGCGATCAAAGACATGTATGATGGAGCTAAGACTAGGGTTAGGACGTGGGAGGCGACTTGGAGCATTTCCCGGTTGTTATGGGGTTACACCAAAGATCTGCACTTAGCCCGTTCTTATTTTTCTTGGTGATGGATGCACTGACACACCATATTCAAGGGGAAGTGCCATGGTGTATGTTATTCGCTGATGACATAGTTCTTATTGATGAGACACGGGACGGTGTTAACGAGAGGTTGGAGGTTTGGAGACGATCTCTCGAGTCTAAGGGTTTCAAGCTGAGCACGACTAAGACAAAGTACCTAGAGTGCAAGTTCAGCACTGAGTCGAGGGAAATAAGCATTGACGTGAGGGTTGGATCAAAGGTCATCCCCAAGAGAGGTAGTTTCTAGTACCTTGGGTCGGTTATACAAGAGGGCGAAGAGATTGACGAGGACATCACTCGCCATATAGGGGTGGGGTGGATGAAATGAAGGCTAGTATCTGGAGTCTTGTGTGACAAGAAAGTGTCACTGATACTCAAAGGTAAGTTTTATACATCGGTGGTTAGATCGACCATATTGTATGAGGTAGAGTATTGACCGGTTAATAACACTCATATCCAGAAGATGAAAGTAGCAGAAATGAAGATATTGAGGTGGATATGCGGGCACACTAGGATTGATAAGATTAGGAATGAAGATATTCGGAAAAAGGTGGTGTGGCACCTGTGGATGACAAGATGCAGGAAGCGAGGCTTGATAGTTTAGGCACGTGCGGAGAAGAAGCCTTGATGCTCTAGTGAGGAGGTACGAGCAATTGGCTTTGGTGGGTACGAGAAAAGGTAGAGGGTGGTCTAAAAAGTATTGGGGAGAGGTGATCAGGCAGGACATGGCACGATTGTAGATTTCAGAGGATATATCCCTTGATAGGAAGGTCTGGAGGTCGAGCATTATGGTTGTAGGCTAGGGGCAATCGAGCTTTTTCTACTTCATACCGGGGGTGAAGCGGGTTTGATAAGGTTGATCTTAGACGGCTTGTGGTTAATGTAGATTCCACACTATCCTTTCTATTTTTCATAGCTCCGGGACTTAATTGCTAGTTATTGCATGTCATTTATTTATGATTATTATGATGATGTTACTATCTCTATGGTTGCTGTTGACGATACTGATGAATTGTCTCTTTTTGTTTTATTTCCATCTTCCTAAGCTGAGGGTATATCGAAAATAACTTCTTTACCCCGTCGGGGTAGGGATAAGGTCTGCGTATACACTATCCTCCCCAGACTCCATTTTGTGAGATTTTAGTGGGTTGTTGTTGTCGCTGCTAATGATAGGCGGACTTTCACAGAGTTATAACAGATTTTTTTTCCCTATAAGACCATAAATAAAGTACAGTGTAACAGCTATAACCTTTTTTCTTTTCTTCAATTACAATGATATTATAGTATAACAATAGTAACAGGCTAAATTACTGTAACAAACAAGCAGCAGCAAAACATCAGCTTGAAAAAGGTCCAAAATCAACACAAAAAAAACTACACAAAGCCCAATATTGTTTAATAAAGTCAGAGACAGCAAATTGAACAATGTTTTCCTCTTTATAGATCCACCTGCGCCATCCCAATGTTTCAATCGTTTAAAAGCTTCACAGCTTTTTCCCCAAGTGAAAATGGGGTAATCAAGCAAATCATTAATTCACGAAACTGAGCTCAATTATCCTCCTCGGAACCAGGTCGTACAGATTGCTCAAATTCTGAATCCATTATCACCCCATCCATAACATGTACAACTATCTTCCCTCTTCTCAGATCCACCATTTCAGAAGGAATTCGATTCACTATCAATGACCCATCTGAATCTTTCGATATATAGAGTATATATCCCGATATAGAATCATAATCAATCTCCTTCCCCAACTGTACATCATCCGAGTTAATCGCTCTCGGCACAGCTGAAAACCCCATTACTCTAGTTAGTATTGCATATGTATCGTTCCCATTCTCGCTCACCAAATCATTGGGGACCAAACCCAGGTCCCGCTCGAATGCTTTTTCAGATGGCAAAAATAAAGTGAATCCCAAATCTTGAGGCAGCATTCCGATCACCACTTCGCCCAACTTCCCTATTCCTCCTGCTGCTGTTGGATTGACTTTCAGTTTCTTAACTCCTGATGAATTAATTGCATTACTAGTTCCTACTGATATTTCGTCAAGTTTAAGTACCGAAAGACACAGAACGAAAGCAAAAATAGTAGTCACTAGAACGCATACAAATTTGATTGGATCACCTCGTCGTTTCATTTTCTGGTTACACTGTTGTCAGACTAAATAGTAAATTCTGTGACTCCTTTCATCAAATAGTTAATATGCAATTAGATACAGCGTCCCATCAGGAAAAGGAAAAAGAAATCAAAGAGGAGATTTTTCAATTACCTGAAGAAGGGAAAGCTTGGAACCCTTGGACAATTTTCGCATTTCACTGGCGCTGGAAATGGAAAATATCTCTCTCTAACAAATTTGGAGTACTACTGTAGTGCTCATCTCAGCGAGTTAATTAACCCAGTTGTTTTTTTTTTCTTTTTTCGTTTTTCGCCTTTCCTTCATTACAGCGAAACGACGTGGTTCTTAAGATATCTACTTCTTCATTTTTCCGGGAAGCTCCTTGTTTTTTTTTTTTTTAAATTACTTTTCTATTAATAGTAGTACATTTTGTGAAAGTTATTGCTTTTTAAAGTTTCCACTATAAACGTTAAAGCAACAGTTGACTTAACAAGAGTGGTTATTGATTTTATTTTCACTTAAGGGTGTGTTTGGTACGAAGAAAATATTATTTCGAAAAATATTTTTTAATTTCTTATCTTTGATTGGCTTAAATATTTTGGATAATATTTTCTTTTTATGATGTAGAAAAAATATTTTCTTTTATTTTTAACAAAATGAATATTTTTTCATGTTGTAGAGAGAGTACTTTCTTTTCAACCAAAAAAAATATTTTATACATTAGTTATGGAGCACAAAGTCCACATCTGTTTTTACATGAAAAAATAAAGCAACACATTAGTTATTTTGGGTTTGTATAAATTTTTAAAAAATGAATTAAATTTTTGAAGAAAATAGAGTCCTAAAAACTTTGGAT
>MU777576.1:40080-115846 GCA_026770625.1 Nicotiana glauca
GGGAAGATGCACAGAAAAATGAAGATATTGAGAGAGGCGCGGGGAGGGGGGTAGCATAAACAATAATTATTTTTGAAAAAAATATTTTCTACTCTCTAAGCATGCACTAGAAAATATTTTTATTCACCAACCAAACAAGAAAAAATAAGTAATAAAATCATTCACTCCAGGAAAATATTTTCCTTCTTAACAAACACACCCTTATTGTTCGAAAATTATATTTGGTGAAAGTTCGGAAAACAATTTTGAAAAAAAAAGGTTAGGTTGGTTTAGTTTTTAAGAAAATATCTTTGGTTTACGAAAATTTAGCTGGCTTGATTTTAGAAAATCAAAATCTACTTTTAAGTTAAATGACTTTAAGCAGGCGTTTGGCCACGCACTTTTTTTCCTTTTTCGAAGTTATTTTAAATAACGTGTTTGTCCATAAAAATTTGTACATTTGTGTTCATAATTTTTTTCTTTTACCCACAAAACTTTATTTTTTAAAAATAAAATGTATATTTAAATACAACTTTAACTTTCAAATATAAATTTTCATCACAATTTAAAAAATTCTGTTTCAAACTTTCGGTATCTACGTCGGGGGACGGATCTAGAGTGTAGTATATAGGTTCCCAGGAACCCAGTAACTTTTGCGTAGATCCTGTATTTTTGTTAAAATTTTTATTAAATATCTATTTGTGAAACCAATTGTTATTGTATATTAATTTAAAATTACAATAAAAATCTATATACTTATAATCCTGGATCCGCCTATGTCTACTGCCACTATTGAAAACATAAAATATGCCACATTTGAGAACTTTTCTAAAATATGGCGTAAGTGGGCGCGTGCAACGAGATTCAATCCTAGTTGAGAAAAAAAAATTCAATATTCTCCTTTGATTGATGATTGCAGGTCAATGCTATGACAAAAATACGAGAACACTGTATCCCTAAGAAAGTTATAGTTTTGTTTGGCTAATCTTCTGCAAAGTTAAAATCGTTCTTTTAAAAAAAAAAAATCTTTTTTTTTATAGTTGAAATGTTTGGCAAAACTTTTAAAAAGAAAAAAGTGTATTTGAGTAAAATCAGAAGCAGTTTTGGAGAAGCAGAAAAAAATAACTTCTATCCAAAAATACTTTTTTTAAAAACACTTTTGAGAAAAAAACACTTAGAAGCAAATTTTAAAGGCTTGAGTAAACACTAATTGCTCATCAAAAATATTTTTCAAATTAATTAGTCAAACACAAACTACTTCTCTCTAAAAATACTTTTGAAAAAAAAATACTTATCAAAATAAGTTGATTTTTGCAGTTCGGCCACAGAGACTATTGGTTAGGTATATATAGCATCAATGTACATCTTTATTATAAAAAAAATACAAGAGAAAGATGCGGCAAATGATTAGGCTAAACTCTGTGTTTAATGTTACAGACCATATGTTTATATATGATTTCAAGTAAGGGTGTACATGGATCGAGTTGGTTCGGTTTTTATCAAAACCGAACCAAACCAATTATATCGGTTTGGATTGGTTCGGTTTTGTCGGGTTTTTCGGATTTTCGAGTTTTTTTGTTACATGAATATTATTTCAATCTTATTTTGTTAAAATTATAGATAAGTCTTTGATAAGTGAATATATGTTTAGTAAACATGAAAAAAATTGACAAAATATATGATCTATTAATATATTCTAATGAGAATTTTTTTTTAGTAACACATGATAGTTATTTTCTTAGTCGTCTAACAATAATTTTTTGTTAATTTATGCTTTCAAGGTTAATACATGAGAGGATCCCAAATATTTTTACATTTTCTAAAGAAAATTCACTATAGAGTCTTAAAAATATAAATAAAATTTATATATTTATATGACGGTTTAGTTCAAATTTTTTTATTCAATACCAAACCAAGTCAAACCAAACCTAGTCGGGTTTTTTAATCGGTTTGGTTTGGTTAATCGGTTCGGTTTGAACACCCCTAATTTCAAGTGTCATTATTGTCATCGGCTGGGGGGATTATGGTTGTGAATACCTATTTTTTGCTCGTTTCTAATACTCCTACAAATATTAATAATTAGATGATTTTTAGTTATTTGTGCATTTTTATTTGCATTCCATTATTTAAAAATACGAAAAAAATATATTTTTTACCTTTTATTTGTATATTTTACTTTGCATCTTTAAATTATATGTATCAAAAAGATTTTTCTTTCTACTTGTATATTTTCTTTAGGACTAAATAAGATAGTTCGGGTTTAAGGGATTGGGCTAGTATATTTTAATTGAAATTGAGCCATAATTGGACAAGATTAGAAGCCCAAAGATCCCAGATCCGGTCCAAGTGGGGGCTGCCATAGGAGGGTTGAAACAATGTAGTTTTATATTGAAACTACGTCATTTTGATTAAGTATTCAAGATCAAATCTCAGCCTTCCATGATCTTTGATCGAATGGCCCTCCTTTGTTCCCCTTTGAGGGATAAAAAACTTTTAAAATCTGAGTTTTTGCCATTTCTCTAAAAAAGCCCAAAACCTAGAGAGAACTCTCTCCCCTTTTTCAAGCCGCCGCCACCCTCCTACACTTCCACCATCGTGCGCCACCGCCAGTGGTGATCCAAACACCTCCAAAACTTCACCCCTACTCATCTCAACCTCCTCTTTTCGAATCCAACACTCAAATTTCCTAAATCTCTCTCCATCCTCACGAATCCCATTTTTGCCGAAACCTGAACCCAATTTCTTTTGAGATTAGTCAACTTCTAGAAATTCCCTTCTCATAATACACACATATTTGGACATAACTTTTGAAGAACTACCGACTCATGTTTGTTTTGAGCTAATACTGCGACCCGGCGCCGCCGTCCACCACCTCGCTTCCACAACCACCCGAGACCACCCATGCTTCTCCACTATAGCTTCATCTCGACTTAAAAGCATTCATTTCCTTCTAGCATGACGCCAAAACTTATTTGTTTTGGCACCTGCTAAATGAAACATGCGCTTCAGTGTCGGACAGTCACGGCTCATTGTCTTTAGCATCTCCTTGTTCTATTTGGCATCGACTTCCCTCGTTTGGTATAACCCTACTCCTTTTTCTTTATTTTTCTAAATTTTGGTTCTTTTATTAAGACTAGGATCATATTTTAGTTTCCGTCTCGTTTAATCTCACTTAATTGGATAGTATTTTTAATTAGTTTCAGTTTTGCTTCATTGTCGTTTACATCGTTTATAGGTAGTTTTAAGTGTTGGTTTCGACTCATGTATATTAGTTTGAATTATGCATTTGATTCAAAGTTTAAGTCTTTTGGTTAATATGCACTCGTTTAGTCTTGTTTGTATTAGTCGTGTTGTTTGTTTTGATTGGCATATATTAAGAAGCATGATCAGTTCTGTTAGTTTACCTTGTTTTTATCTTTTCATGTTTAACTAGATGATATTTGCTAGATTTAAATCGTGTTTTGATTGGGACTAGCAGTTGGTAGGTTGGTTGTTTCATGACCATCGTTTGATGGTTAGAATCATTAGCTTCTAGTTTTGTTTGTTAGTTCTTCTGTTAACTGATCGATATAGGATAATGAAGTACATTTAGTTTGTTTATTTGTGTTAATTGATCATCGTTCCGAATCATCAATGATCTTGATTTATTTTGAAATATGGTTAGTTCGTTTAGTTGAGCTATTGATCTATTCAAGTCATGAGTTTATTTGTTCTAATGAGTTGATAATCTATAGGCTGAATGCTTGATGATAATCTATGTTGAAATGCTTAGCATATTATCATATTAACATTTATAAGTGTATTTTAGTAAGATTTGACTAATATGAGTCATGTGTTTGGTTTGAACATATAATCTGGTTTGAAAGATTGAGAGGAAAGAAAAGAAAGGGAGAGTACTTGAGTGTAGGTCCGTGTTTGGTTGCTATCACTATTGCGGACTGTTTTGGAGTACAATACTCCAAAATTCTGTCCACAGTTGGTAAAGCAAATTGTTCATCGGACAGATTTCTGGTTTTGGATAGATTTTTGGTCAAATATATCATTTTGGACAAATTTTGGCTAAAATAAAATCCCTCCCAAGAGTCCTCCTCTCCTATAAAAGGAGGTCTTTCCATATCATCTAGGGGTGGTCTGAACATCCTGGACACTCTATCTTACATTGAGTGATCATCTTTTACTCCCTAAAAAATACATATATCTTTGAGAAAAATCAGCAGCGTATTACATATAGCAAGAAGAAATTTCAGAGCTTTGTGAGTTTCTTAGAGTGAACCTTTGAGAAAAATAGAAAGATCCCTTAGGCAATTTGTGAAGTTGTTTAGCTACTAGTTTCAAACATCTTTGTTGGTTTTCTAGGATATTTTAACACTGAGGTGCTGCTGTCTTTATTGCTGTTTTTGCTGCTATTCTTGCTGATCCTACTGGTGTACTTTTATTATTCTGCGATGCAGGTAACTCTTTAACCTTATATTGCAGATATTTTCATATTAACAAGAAGATTTGAACTTATCTTGATTACTGGGGGCATATCCATCTAGATAAATGAATGTTAGATAGTTCTCTTAATTGTTTAAGTATATCTTGTTGGATTCATATATAAAAATGAATCCCCGAATGTTCAAATAATATTTATTCATGTGTAGCCGGACTTTAGTGTCACGACCTAAATCGATGGGTCGCGACGGGCACCTGGTACCTTACTCGACTGAGTACCAATATAACGTATTTTTCTTATTACATCATCATATATACACGACATACATGCTAATAGGCCAACAAAATCCTTTATAAAGTCAAAACATAGGCCGCCAAGGCCGTACGATCTTTTATGTACATGACATATGTCTACAAGCCTCTAAGAATACATAAATTCCATAAAGGTCGGGACAGAGTCACGCCATACCAAACAATACACGTCTAAATCATACTAACTAACCAGCAGCTCCGAAATAAATGGAGTGCACTAACATCTTCCGCTGAGCTGATAGCCTACTTGGAGGGCTCTCGACTTGTCTATCGGAACTTGCGGGCATAAAACGCAGCGTCCCCAGGCAAAAGGGACGTTAGTACGAATAATGTACCGAGTATATAACGCACATAAATAAATATATAAGAGACATGGATGACATATAGAGTACATGACTCAACCTGTAAGTCTGAATAACTTTGTAAATCATAAATTACTTTTAACGTCATGCATATGCGTATGAATGTTATGTCATGCATAGGTACATATTTCATAACATCATCAGCCATTGAGGGCATCCTATCATATCATATCGGCTACTGTGGGCAAAATCATCATCGTATACCAGCTAATCAGGTGGTGGTGCGTATATAACGCCATAATCTTATCCATATCCCATATACATATATATACATACATATATATGCATATATAACGCTGTTTGAATACATACATATATACGCGTCTATAACGCCGTTTGAATACATACATATATATGCGTATATAATGCCGTTTGAATACATATATATATACGCATATATAACGCCGTTTGAATAATATTTCAGCCACTGTGGGCAACATCATCATCATATACCAGCTGATCAGGTGGTGGTGCGTATATAATGTCATAACTTTTTCCCATATCCCATATACATATATTTACATATATACACGTATATAATGCCATCTGGCCATGAGTCAATGCACATGTATAAATGAGTGAAATGCATGAAAAATACATACTAACTTCGATATTCCTTCCGGATAAACTTTTCCAACTGCGTATTATTCTGAGACCCATGAACAGAAGATAATAATAATTCTTATGGGGAATCAAGAATATAGATACCACTACTATTTCTATGAATAGAGTAATTTATAAAAACTGTGTATTTGCTCGTTTCTTTCGTATAATCTGGACCACGCTAAAGAAAGAAGGGAGGGCCTTAACATACCTGTTTCCCTGAAATTGGAACGAACTTGTTCTGCTTCTAACGTTTTTTTGTATACTAAAAGCAAAGATGGATTAAATCTTCAACGTTGAACTTGAACGTTTGCTTCAGCTTCTTTTGTTTTGTGAATCAGAATGGGTTTAAGCTAAATCTTTGTCCCAACGTTGGTTTTGAAGTTTCTGTCTCACATTTGATCAGAATGTAACATTTGAACTCTTGTCATGAAATTGGTTATCTCATTTTTTGATTAATGAAGCTCATAACAAGGTCTTGATAAGACCTTGATCTTTAAGCTTTTTGACACATGGAAAGTTCAATGACTCACCTTAAGAGGGCCCGGGGGGGGGGGGGGGAGCTGCCACGTTCCTCCTTTGGGGATGTTATTTTAATTTATTCACTTATTAGTTAACAGGGTAATATTTTATTACCCGGTAATTAATCTATTACCCGTATAATTTTAAAAAATTGTCCCAAATTACTTAAAATATTACTCATTTTCACATACCTTATACATCTTTCTATCATGGCCATGCAGTATCTTGTATGACACTAGTTCATAAGTATTGTGTATTTTAGCTCGGGCCGTATTTTACCCCAACATGCCAAACTTCGACAAAATTCATTTTCTTCGATATTACTTACCCTCTTACCTTTAATTTACTCATCACTTATAATCCTTATAATCCCCAAATAATCTTTTCCGTGGACTGATGTCAATTATCTTACGACAAATTTAACGTACATTATTGTAAGGTGCAACATCGTCGTAACTTATTACTGCAAAGCGTAATATTACCGTAATGTAATAATGCTGGCATAACATTATCGTAATATAATACTGCCGAACGTAATATCGACGTAATATTGCGGGGCGTAATTTGAAACATTCGTCCTCGAATGTTGACTGATGCTTTTATCATTTTCGTAACTTATATCTCTTATGAATACCTTAATACTCCTCTTGCCATTTAAGCAGTTACTCTGTGAATAAATCCAAAGTCTAGGGTATTCCCCCCTTTAGTTTTTTTTGCCCATATCATGACCTGTGGTCGAAATCTTCCTAATCTTGCGACTTCTGTTACCTCCTATCATGCAACCTGTATGACCCTGGCTTTATAGGTGCCCTCATGTAATTAATCTTTCTTTTTTTCCTTTTATCTTTTAGTTAATCTTTAGACCTTACTTTGTATATACAAGGCTTAATAGGATACCTCTCTGGCCTCTATAGGTATACTGAAATTCTTTGCTCGATACTTTGTAGAACTTGCAAATATGGCCATATCTTATTTCATAGATCCGGTTACCCATTCACATGACTTTACTGCATTACATGGGTTATACTATACCATAATTTTTGCTTCAATCTACCTTTACTGAGATATGCTTACCAAGTTCCCGGTTATTTTTGTTGCCTACCCTTTGGTATAAATCTCAGTCCTTCAATGCCCCTTCATTACCGTTCGTCTTAAGAATCATGTCCTAGCCTCATGTTATACTTTGTAACTTATATCTAACCATTGTAGATTCGCCTCAACGTTGATCTATAATCCTTTACTTGAAAACTTGAAACTTCTTTACGTAATACATTACCACTAGGGCTTATGTTGTATTGAGGAATATTTGAAGTGATTTCCATAATCATATTTCATAGTGTCTCAATGCGATTCATCTTATGGGGCATCTTGATTTTGTGCCGCTAGCGAAATCTTTTTCTCAATCTCTTCTTCTATTTTCTCTTTCTTTTTTTCAAATCATTATTCAAATGAAGGCCCAAATGTCATCCTTTATCTGTCACAATTATCCCTCATTTTATTACTAGGTCAGCATTTCATTCTTTCCGAATGCTATTAATCTTAGATTCCTTTGAGTCCATTCAGCATATTCTGAACTTTCAATAACTTAGAGAAACCATTATCTCTCTTATTTTCATGGACTTAATCCTGAGGATATATCCATTCTCGTCGCCTTTTCACTTTCTTTTCCTCAATCTTACTCATGTTTTCTTAAAACTTTGTCGCTCTACCATACTTTAGATTGCGACCTATAAATATCCATTTATAATACTCGCAACTTTCCTTCAACTTGCTTGCACCATAGATTTCCTTATGTTATTCTGGAATGTCAAGAGATACATCACATCGTCTCTAACTCTTCTCTATTCTCTTAACTAGATCTCTTAGTACTTAGAAACCATAGGTTGGAAGACATGCCGCTGACGATGCTGCTATCATTCCTGGTTATTGTATTCCCGTGCTTATAGCCTTCTATCCTAAGTATGGACTATTCACGATCTTCTGCCTTTAGGTATCTCGTACGTTGTTCACCTTTACCTTATTTACCTTAAAATCTCGTATCGTATCTTCTATCTCTTTTCTGACCTCCCTTCTACCTCGGTTGAATTCACGTCCATAACTTGAAGCTCTATTATAATACTCGCACCTCTGGTACATACACAATCCGGTGGGAGCTTCGTACTGACTTCTTATGAGGCTAGTATTTCTTCTAATTGGCTTCCTTGTAGAGCCATTATACATTATGGTTGTTGTGTTATTTCTCTTGAACATCTGATATTAAGAATGATTATATCTTGTTCTCAAGCACAACTTCTATAATTTTTCTAGGTCCAATAATCAGACTCCTGATTTACTTAGTTAATATAATTCTTTAGTTTCCTCTCCTTCTGATCAGCCTTTACGTAGGCTTAAGCTATCTTCCGATCTGTGGCTCGTGGTATCAATTATTACCTTAGCCTTTCATGGAAATTATGGAATATCCATGATAAATCTTCTAACAATTTAATCCTTTGTCTATGCCCTGGGCTCAATTCTTTCTTTTAACTTATACCGGAGTCTTCTATAGTTGTATGATTGTCAACAAATATGCTGCCTGGATAATGCTCCAAAATCTGAGTCCATAACGTACTAACTCTGGATCATTGATCAAATAATTCTTTCGTTTCATCTTAGCTTTCTTTCAATGTAAGCTATAACCTTTCCTGATCTTTCTTCCCCTTGTTGCATGCATACTTAGCTTATCTTAGCTCCCACGTAACCGGAATTTCCGTACAGCTTATATGATCATCGAATATTTCTTTTGATTTTTACTACATGTTCACTAGCCACGGTAGATTCCTAATTCTTATGGAGGACGTACAATGTTGTTGCCAAACTATTGTTACAAGACTATTTCCTCTTAAGGTCACTGTGCTTAGGTTGAAGACTTCTTCCTCATTTTCTCAACTAGTCCTTCACGGTGGTACTTAGGGAGGATCCTTTGACTTTTGTAAGGATGTGAGCTTATTATATCGTGTCCCGATAGAATTCTTGATGTTCGTGCTCACTTATAATTATCCTTAGTTACGTACCTCCACACTCATCAGCTCGTACGGCTGCTTCTGAATTGAAGTTTTAATTGTCTTCCCAGTGGAACTACCTTTTATTTTCGTAATACTCATACGGTACCTTTTACTACCCCAACTCCTATTTGAATATTTCTCAAGTATTACAATGTCATAACTGCGAGGTTAAGTTCACTATATTGGGTTTTACTATCTTTATCTTGCACAACCTACTGTCTTGTCTGTATCCTCTTGACTAGCCATGACTAGGCTCTTTCTGAATTAACTACTAACTACTCATTGGCCCATTCTCATGTCAATATTCCTCGGAATATTTCTTGGGTTATTTCCATGGTCTTAACTTACGTCTCGCACTGGCTCCTTAATTGTCAATAACATATCAAGCAGGAAACCTTACTTCTTTTCCTTGACATCGCGCTTGCATAATGTCCTGGAATCGTAGCATATCTGTAATATTTGGGTAAGTGCAATATCATCCCTTTCTCCTTTTATTTCGCATTCTTCCTTTTATCATTCCATATTCCCCCTTTAGGGGAGTACTAAGATTTGGAGCTACGACGACCTTCCTATAGATGTTTCACCTTTTCATCTTTGGCATCCTTTCACATCATTGATGAACCTTACTCGTCTTGTGGTAATTCTTCCATACCAAGGATAGCAGAATTCCTTACTCACGAGGGTGAAACTTAATATAACTGGCACATACAGTTCCTTAAGCTGAACGTTGCTCACATTGCTTGTTGTAGGGAAGTGTCTTCCTGAATGACCATTCTCTGAATCTCTAATGAATCTTCTTTTGTTGTCCATTCTATTATTGGCGGAACAAAATTTGAAATTCTTGTGATGGCGACTATCATCAGTCATTCAGTCCCTAATTCATGTTTAATTTATCTTATTCGCCAATCTATACTGGTTCTATTACTCTGGGGTCTAACTTTTCCTTTTGGTAATCACGCTAGAGTTGCGAACTTATTTCTCGGAATGAGAACATGATTGTAAGGCCTATGCTCTTTTGTTATCCTAAGGCCTATCACTTCTCGTTTCTTTCTTCACTTGACTATAGATTTTGTAATATTGTCATCTTTTGATCTACCGTTATCATCCGTGTATCACATCTTACTCATAATGTTTCACTAACTCTTTTCTTATTTCCCTCTAATATTTACGCCTGTCACTTTATTTTGAAAACTTAAACAAGACATTCTTTTGCTTTTTGTTTCCCTTTGCTTCATCCAATAGCTCTTCAAGTTGCTTAACGTTCTTACTTTACTAGGGACGCGAGCCACACTGAGGTAATAATTATCCCTTCAAGGCTTATAGTGAATGTCTTTGTAGTACTCATATCTGAATGCACTATTTCAGAGTGCGTCATTTGGGTGTCTCATGAAGAGATCTATTAGCATATTTGCAATATCCTACGGAAATGTCAACTGACGCAAATAATTCATCCATCATATCTTCTTATACTGCTTCTGTTAATCCCCACAGGGCATATTTGGAATGGGTGCGACCAATTGTATATACCTCTGTTACTATTGAATATAACTCAAAAATTTTATATTCCTATGCCTCAATTATAAACGTTGTTAACCTTTAATAACTAGGCGCCTCGTACCCTTCTTCATCTTGATTCTTCTACTTGTTGAAAGTTGTATTTACCTTCTTAATCTCTCATTGTCTTTCACCATAAAGATGGATAGACATTCTTGCCCTAAGACTTCTTATCAGGAAGCTTACACCTTTCAGTACACCCGTGATCTACTAAAGACCTCACATTTACTTATCGCAAGCATCATACAAAAACCCAATCCCTCTCACTCAGCTCTTCCACAACTATCCCACCTTCTTTCCGGACGTAGGTATCATCTTATTACGAATAAAATAGAATTTCAAAATTTGAACTCTTATAAGTGAGCTCTACCATAAGATCTAGAGTAAGAAGAAAGAGTGACAGTCTTAAATGCCCTGTAGCCTCATGCTTATAAGTGTGGTGCACGACATACCCATAAACAAGACTCTACTAGACACGATTTGTAGATTCCCTAGGACAGAACTGCTCTGATACCATTTTTGTCATAACCCGAACCGATGGGCCGCGACGGACACCCGGTACCTTACTCGACCGAGCACTAACTTATGAATAGAGTAATTTTATAGAAACTGTATATTTACTCGTTTCTTTCATATAATCTGGACCATGCCAAAAGAAAGAAGGGAGGGTCTTAACATACCTGTTTCCTTGAAATTGGAACGAAGTTGTTCTGCTTCTAACGTTTTTGTTTGTATACTAAAAGCAAAGATGGATTAAATCTTAAACGTTGAACTTGAACGTTTGCTTCAGCTTCTTTTGTTTTGTGAATCAGAATGGGTTTAAGCTAAATCTTTGTCCCAACGTTGGTTTTGAAGCTTCTGTCTCTCATTTGATCAGAATGTAACATTTGAACTCTTGTCTTTGAAATGAAATCGGTTATCCCATTTTTTTGATTAATGAAGCTCATAACAAGGTCTTGATAAGACCTTGGTCTTTAAGCTTTTTGACACATGGACAGATTAATCAATGACTCCTTTTAAGAAAAGGGGGGAGCTGCCACGTTCCTCCTTGGGGGTGTGATTTTAATTTATCCACTTATTAGTTAATCAGGTAATATATCGTTACCCGTAATTAATCTATTACCCGCATAATTTAAAAAATTACCCGGAATTATTTAAAATATTACTCACTTTTCACATACTTTATACATCTTTCTATCATGTTCATGCAGTACCTTGTATGAGACTAGTCCATAAGTACCGGATATTTTAGCTCGGGCCGTATTTTACCCCAACATGCCAAACTTCGACAAAATTCGTTTTCTTAGATATAACTTACTCTCTTACCTTCATGAATTTATTCAATTATAATCCTTATAATTCCCAAATAATCTTTTCCTTGGACTAATGTCAATTACCTTACGACAAATTCAACGTACATTACTGCAGGATGCAACACATCATAACTTATTACTGCAAAGCGTAATATTACCGTAATGTAATACTGCTGGCATAACATTGTCGCAATATAATACTGCCGAACATAATATCGACATAATATTGCGGGGCGTAACATTTATTATCTAATATAGTTTTAATGCATGTAAAATGAGATATTTCAAGAAGGTTATAATGTGTTTAAGGACTATTTTTGTACCTTGCGTAATTCTGGCCAGTTTATGTTAGGCAATTCTTTAAAGAAAAGTCATGCCTGGAAGCTTCAGTTTATTGTGATAAATTTTAGATTCTATATGGGATCATAATTTATTGTGATAAATTTTGGATTCTACATTTGACTATTTTTGTAAAGACCTTTATTTTTAGAAAATGGTTAAGTCATTAAACAAGTGGTTAAGGTTGCAAATAAATTGAAGGTTTTAGTTTTATAGTAAAATGGGCTAGACGTGTAATTTAGCCCAAGTGGGCTACCTGTGCTAATATGCAGCCGATGGCCATTGGTTTTTCAACTTGTGTCATTCCAGAAGCCCAATAATGGGCGGAAGTTGGTTTTTTCCAACAGGCCCAATGCCTTCTAAAAGTTTATTTAGCCATTTTTCTTTTTAAGTCACTACTGGCCCATTTTTGCTTGAGTTAATGCTGGCCCATTTCCGTTTTAGTAATGTACTAGACTATCTTTTATAAGCAAAGCTGGTCCAATCGATTAAAAGCCATGTTTGCTCAAATAGATTAATTAAAAGTGGTACTTTCTCTTAGTAATAATAATCTAATAATTTAATCGCCTTTTAATTAAATAATTTAACCGCTAGGCAAATAGTAGGCACAGTTTAACTTCACGGAGTTGGTTGCGTAGCGTGATGTTTAACATTCAATAAATTAATTGAATAATCTCATACTTTATCTAATAGTTTTAGTTAGTTTTTTTAATTTAATTATTTCCTATAATTGCGAATTCGCTTGCGTTTCACGATAGTAACTTTTTAATAATTTTTAAGAATTTATTTTCTCAAATATAGTAGTTTCTCAAAAGTACTACAAATAATTAATTGCCATGATTTCGGATTCACTTGTGAGGCGCAATTATGACAAGTTAATTAATTGTTTTATTCGATCACGCATTCGCTAGCGTAGCGTGGTTATGACAACGCAATATTATCTAAATATTTTGTTTAGTAATTCTAATAATCAAGAAATAAAGCGGATAGGTAAAACATAAAAATTATATAAATTGCGTTTTGTCCAAAATTAATTCAAGCCAAGTTTTAAGAAAATAAAGTGACCGCGCTTGAACCACGGGACTTGAAGAATACCTTACACCTTCTCCCCAGTCAACACAATTCCTTATCCGAACTTTATTTTTGCGGACGGATAATAAAGAGTCAAATCTTCCTTTGAATAGGGATTCAAATAAATGGTGACTTGGAACACCCAAAAATCGATCCCAAGTGGCGACTCTGTAAACAAAATAATCCTTATTTCAAAATTTTTATTTTAATTGAAAAAACTCTTTAACCCACAAATCAATACACATTATATTTTGGGGGAGGGGGAGGGGGTATAAAAAAGGGATGCTACAGCTCTGGCGACTCTGCTGAGGATTAATAAGAAATCGAGCTTGTACATGTTTACTTTTTATTTGGCTTTATTAATTTTGTAAATATTGCGATTTATTTATGCCTAATGTGCTACAAGTTTACTTTTCACCGTTTTGATATTGTTGAACTGTACGTAAAAACTATTTTCTCACGCACTCCCTCTACGTTTTCTTGAAATTAAAAATTGGACATTTGCTTGACATAGCCCGCTTTCTTTGAGATAGTCGGGGTGCTTGTCACGCGGTGAAGAATTTTAGTCACACATGTTTTAGGCGGGGAGCACCACCAGTTAAGTCGGAAAGCAATACTACCGGTACACTGACCCTCTTCGGCTTGAGTTGTCCGCTCAAGTAAGCCAGTCTTGATACCTTTTTCACCAGGATTTAAACCTAGAAAACTAAACCTCATGCCTGATATCCCTAGTAGGTTCGCTTTTATGTGCCTCTCGTGCATTTGACTTAGCGAAACTCGGCACAGAGGCCGGGTCTGTATAAGACAGGTATCCTCTTTGAGACCATCATGTTCACTTATGTGCTACTTGATACATCATTTGGAAGGCTTACTTGCATTGTCGACCGGCTTTAGAAAATTAGTGTAGCATAATTATTTAAAAAAAAAAGGGAATCATTCTCCTAGTTTAGTGCAAATAAACCTCTAAAAAAAAGATTTTGTAGTAGTTTGGCACGAGGTGTAAAGATTAATCTTCATAAAAAATCAAAAGAAAAAAGTACCCAGTTTCACCGAACTACGCGTGTTTGATTCTCATCGGATATGAGATACGTAGGTAACCTCCATTGGGTTCAGCCCACACTTTTCAAAAAAAGGAGCATAAAATTCTGTATGTGCATAAGATTTTTGAAAAAAAAATGCTATTTTGGTCACCTTTTTGCTTTTTTGCTCTCGTGTCCCTGCTGTTTTGCCAAGACAGCCGTAAAATCTTATTGGGAAGTGCTGAAGGGCCGTTTTTGTAAAAATAGCTACTTTATTCATATTTATTTACCTTTTTCCATTTTGCCCTTATGTCTGGCCATTTTTAGTGAAGGCAGTTTTAAACCATTCCGAAAGTACCGAAAAGTTGTTTCCGCAAAAATAGCCATTTTTATCTAGTTTTGTGTGGTTATATTTGCTAAGACAGCCTTTGAACCCCTCTCGGGAGTAGCGAAGGGCCTTTTTCATAAAAATAGTTTTTATTTATTTGTTTTGTCTACTTTTTATCATATTTTCCTATGTTTGGCTATTTTTGCCGAGACATCCTGTATGCCTTTTGTGGAAGTATCAAAGGGTCGTTTTTGTCATAATAGCCATTTTTTATGCATGTGTTATCTCAACTTTTGTGTCTGATAATTTAAAAAAAAATATAATAATAATAATAATAATAATAATAATAATAATAATAATAATAATAAAAATAGATCGAGTCCGAAATTGGCAACAAAAAAAGGAAAAAGAATGATTAGAATTTACCAATAGTTTAGGTAAGTTCTGACCCCCTTTATCTTATTCTTAGGTTCATCATGAGTTCTCCATAAAGAAGCAGTCAGAAAAGAGTAAGGGACGAGACACCTCCTATGTTCTTGATCAGAGATAAGACCCCGAGTAATCTCTGTAATTGGTGGGCTAGTTTTGCTACATGGGAACAGAATCAAGTATTTAAGCACCACAAGTTCCTCACAAACATCATGAGAATTAAGCCTAACATAGATTTAAATCGATGCTCTAGTGGGTTTTTGGGACCCCGTGAACAATGTCTTCAGGTTCAAAGATTGTGAAATGACGCCTACATTGGAAGAATTAGATGGGTTCATCGGATTGGGAGAGACCTTCGTGGGAAAAAGCCTGCTGCTCCGAGAAAAGCTGGTGTGAACAACTTTTTAAATAAGTTATGCCTCTGTCAAATTCCAATGGTTTGCTTAAACGAAGGTTGGGTTACATTGGAATATCTTTATGAGAAGTTTGGGGAAGAGAAAGGGTTTGAAAACTTCCCGGGCATAGAATTTGTCAACCAGTTGAGTTACGACGCTTAGCGTGAGTTGAGAATCTTTGCGTTCATGATATCATTTATAGGAATCATGGTCTTTCCAGAGCGTGGTGGACACATCAAAATTCGATTGGTTACGGTAGTCCCGTATTTGCAAAGTAGCGAGGATCATACCATTCTTCCTATGATTTTGGGAGATATTTTTTGAGCTTTGACCCGTTGCCAAGAAGGTGAAGGTTACTTCTAGGGATGCAATATCCTACTGCAGATGTGGTTCGTAGAGAATATTTATCATCATCCAATTGAAGTAAATTTCAATGATAATTAGCTGAATTACATTGGATGTCACCCAGACAGAGCTACGAGTTGTAATCTTCCATAGGGGGTGAGGGTCTGGCGAACATTACTTGGTTCCCTTCTGCTAGGGTCATTCAAATGTCAACGTATCGCCCGTTCTTCATACTCATGGGTTTTAGAAGTTTCCAACCCTTTGCGCCTCTACGCATCATGTGCCAGCTAGGAAGAGAGCAAAAAAGGCCCTCGATTGAGGACACACATTCGTTCGTGTGGGAATTTAAGGGAGAGAAACCTCCGAGGGAGTTATATGCACAAAAGGTTTGGTTTGGTAGTCGATTTTATGATTTGGACGAGATGGTAGCTGATCGTGAATGGTGGGAGGTAAGCCTCGCATACCTTGAGTGGTTTCATAACCAGGCTATCCCCGAGCAAAGCCCAGAAATATCCATACAGCATGCAGTTGATTGGGATGAGGAGATCGAGGCCAGAATTAGAGAAACCAGAAGGGAAGTGGCACAAGAGTTCCAATCTCGTATTGACATTTTAAAAGAAGATAAGGGCATTCTAGAGATAGCCATAGACATATAACAGGCTGATTTTGAGCAGGAAAAGGCTCAGTGGGCACAGTTCAAGGTGGTCTGCGATCATGATCGTAGAGGTTTTGCTCCATTAATCCAAGTTCTGAGGGAGCAGATAGGGGGATTTGAGTCAAGCAAGGAGATCCAGATTGCGGATTTTGAAGTAGAAAGACATCACTAGCAAAGTATGATCAATCAGTTGGCGGGGGAGTTACCAGATCGGCGCCATAGAGATATAGCCTTGGACCGCAAACGTGATGCGCTGGATCTACCTGAGACCCGTGGTCAGCAAAACCAATAGTTGCATTTGGCTCAGGAAAACATTAAGGGAAAGATCCTCGACGTAGCCACATATACCTCAAGAGCATGCAGGAGTTGCCAGGGAATGGCGCTTGAGCGGTTTGCAGAGGTATCGTTGAACGTTTCTCGTCATATATCAGCAGACTTGGCGAGGATATACCACAATGTTGGGGGTTAGCCGCAGGAACAAACGCCTTGATTACAGTGATGCTGGTGGATTCTACTGTAGAGATCAAAGTGTTCTTTTAGTTATCAATCCTTTTTTATTATTCTTTTGTTGTTTTTGAGTATGTAAGGGTCTTTTGGTATTTTGAGTCTTATTGTTTTGCTTTTTATCCTAAAAAATCTGTTTGAGTCAGGTCTGGTCTTATTTATCTTTATGTAATTCTTGCTTTTTTAAGTCTTGTATATGTGAGCACGTAATTTTTTTTTCACATAAATTACTCCTATAAAATCCCAAAGAATTAGAATTTTCTTTTAATTGTTTGTTATTTTTGGAATTAATGTAGAATTTTCTAATTATTTATATTTTTCTGTGCATGTCTAATTTTATTTAATTCATAAAAAAATACAAAAATACTTCATTTGTATTTAGGATTTAATTTTACATTTTAGATTAATTAGTAAATTAATTATTTTATAAAAATGAAAAATCATAAAAATAGCCCATTTTTGGCATTTTAACTCTTTAATTTTGAATTTTATAGTTCTTATTTAAATTTAGGACTTAATTAATTATTGTAAAGATTATGTTGAGTATTTAATATAATTTTGTAGGTTAATTTAATTTTTAAGAGTTAATTTAGGTTTTTATTTTAATTTGAAAAGAAAAAGGATTTGAAATTGAAAAGGAAAAAGAGAAGAAATAAAAGAGAATTCGATTTTGGGCTTTTGCAATTAAATTTCCTCAAGGCCCAAGTGTTTAAATACCCAAGACCCGTCCGAAATTTGGCCCAAATTATGCCCCAACCCGGTCAGCCCTTTCCATTACTCGAACAACGTCGTTTGGAGTTCCTTGAGTTAAAACAATCTGAGCCCTCCGTTCCATCATATCTAACGGCCTCAAATTATTTTCCCATCCCCTTTAAAGGTGTCTGAACCCCCTTATTAACCTAGTACATTGTACTACTTCACTTCATCTCCCTCATCAGACCCAAACCCTAGCGCCGCCCCAAATCCCCCACCTTCTTCGGTGGCGGCGCTACCTCTAATCCGTCCCAAATTTACACCACAATATCCTCACAGCCTCCCCTTTCCCAATCCCTAACCAGTTTCATTCTAATCCCTCTATAATCTCTCGAATCTTCAATTGAAATAATTCGATCCCAAACCCTAAAACCCCCCAAATCTCCAAAATCGGCAAGTTTCAGTTGAAGGATTGGGGTTGAAGTTGATTTTATTCATGTGTTCTCGTTGAGAACACACGATTAATGTCAATCTCAGCCAAAATCGAAGTTTGTTGAAGCCAAGGTCCATCATGTCGTCCGTTTGCTCTATTAGGTATCTCAGTCCTTGTTCTCTATCATTTGTTTTCATTTTTACTCCTATTTTTTTTATCTTCTTCTGTTTATTATCCTTTTCTTTCTTTTTATTTTTTTAAAATCTTTTCTGCATGTCTGTTGATTCTAGCCAGCATACTTTGTTCCATTTGTTTGGTTTTTCGTTCAAGTTTCCCTCATATTTTTGTTTTATTTGGAGTCTTTAGTTTCAGGAGTTCATATAACTCCGGTTGCCCTTTTCTTGAATTTTTCTACTGGATTCTCAATTGAATTTAGGCTCTGTCAACAGAGGCCCAAAAGGAGGGGTTGGTCCGGATTTTTGCAAGCCCAGTTCTATTTTGCCTTGGGTCAACTTGACCCAGGTTAGTTTTGAGGGTAAATAACATAGGTTTAAAGGTTAGTTTAGGGATTTTAGTTTAGGGAATCTCTTGTAACTGACTTAGAAAATTTCTTGGAAGGTGAAAAAGGGACTAACTTCGCAAACAAGTTAAAAAAATTAAGGACTAGCTAGCAAAAACAAAAATCTAAAAAGGAGTAATGGGCAAAATGTGAACCATTTTCTGCTGCCCTAGAGTTTCTCTATAAAAGGGTATTACTTCCTGATCAAGTCAGATTTTTTAGAATTACTTCCTGATCAAGTCAGATTTTTTAGAGAAATAGAACACTGAATTTTTTTAGAAACGGCTGAGTTTTAAACTATTGAAATTTCTTGCAATTTTGGTGAAGAATGTGGATCTGGTTTCCTGCTTCTTTCTTTAATCTCCATAGTCAAACTTTTCTCAATAATTGCTGGTTATTCTGGATTCAAAAAGGGTTTAAAAGCTTGGTTTGATGCTGCTTGGTTTTGCTGAGTTACTGCTGTTGCTTCCTCTTTTGCTGAGTTACTACTGTTGCTTCCTCTTTTGCTGAGTTGCTGTTTCTTCTTAAGCTCCAAGCTTATTTTCATTGTTATTTTTCTGTGTTCAGGTACGCTTTGGACCTCAAATGACATGTTGAAATTGAAAATGAGGACGTTTGATGATACAATGTTTCATTGCAATCTATTTTGTATTATTTGATTTTGTATTTATTTAGCCTTACCATGTATTTATATGTTTGTTATGTTGTTATTATTGAAGCACTTGTAAGGTGAATAAGTAATTGAGTCCATCATGTATTGAACTTTAAATCAGTTTTTGGGTTTTATTTCGTTTTTTTTTCTAATGAAATCAACAAACATTTGTTCTCTTTTCAAGGTCTGGAGTCGGATAGCTTTAAGTCCATGTTAATAAAGGAAGTCTTTCTGAAATTATATTGGTATTTTGCTGGAAATTTGAATTTTGTGATGTTAAATGATGGAATAATCTATGTATGAGTTGTTATAACATTAGGAATTGTATCTTCATCATAGAATGTATTTTGGCATCAAAATGTACTTTGCATCTGTTTAAGGATTGTCAGTATTTGTTCAAACTCAAGATTTTCATGAAAAATGTAGTTTGCCTCAAGTGTTAATGCTGAATCACGAAACTGGGCTGTTAGCATTGGCCCAGTTGTGCCAAATTTCCCCCTCGGCAATTAGATTCTCGAACTGGGCTTTATGTTGAGCCCAGTTTTTGTTCTCGTGCTTGTCATTGACTGGCAATTGGCAATTGGGCCCACAGCCAACTTGGGCCTCTTCAACAACCAAACGCTGGTTTCGTTTATTTCTAGGCTATTGATTATTAAGTTTGGATTAAACATTTGCTTAAAATAAATAAGAAATCTCCCTTAGTCTTTTAATCAATTATTTAGACTCCTTCCATTAGATTTGAGGTGTGCCATATTATCCAAACATATAAATTATGGCCCTCAAAGACTAAATCAAAGGCTCTTTTAATCAAAGTGAAATTGAGGTGTGCCATGTCAAATAAAATTCCAAAACCCATGGCCCTCACTTAATTAATTTTTAACTCTTTAGCAATCGAGGTGTGCCATTAGTAAAATTTTTCATGGTCCTTGCAAACCTTGTTATTAACTTGAAAGTGCGTTGTTGCTTTAAGCGCGCTATTTTTAAATTAATTTCCTAAATTCGGGTGTATATTTTTTGTGATCCAACTCCAATTCTCAACAACGTTAAATAAAATGTGTCGTGGACCGCGGATGCATTTCGTGTAGCGTGGTTCAAGATGTGTTTTAGATAACGTTGAATCTTCGTAAAATTAATTAAAAGCAGCTAATAAGTTAAAAATATACCAAAGGTTAAACTATGTATTAAAATTAGATAATAGGCCAATTATAGTAGTTCAAGTGACTGTGCTAGAACTATGGAACCCAGGAATTGCCTAACACCTTCTTTCGGGTTAACAGAATTCCTTACTTAGAATTTCTAGTTCGCAGACTTCAAAAGGAAAGTCGAATTTCCTCGATATAGGATTTCAAAATAAACCGGTGGCTTGGGACACTAAATAAACTATTCCAAGTGGCATCTCTAAACTTAAATAAATAATTCCATTTCGAATAATGTCACTTTAATTAAAAAAACTCCCTTATATACCTTTCGGGGTGTGTAAAAAGGAGGTGTCACAGCTTTGGCGACTCTACTGGGGATACAAACCCATAACTTCGGTTCAAGGTTTAATAATTCAAGCTTAGAATAACTGTTATAGCTGGCTTGTTTTATCTGATTTTTACATGTTGAGCCTAATGTGCTAAGTGCCGTTTTTTACCGCTTTCCCAGTTCGAGCTGTCCGCTCGGGTAAGCCAGGTCTAGAACAATACACCCAGGGTTTTAAACCTAGTACAACAAAGCCTCATACCGGATCCCTAGTAGGAACGCTTATTTGCATCACGGGCATTTGACTTTGGAGACTCAACACAGGGGTTGGGTCTGTCTAGGACAGGTGTACCCGAAATGAAAAGACTATCCTGATACAGTCTATTTGCTACTTGTGCATTTATTTGCTTCGGATTTCATGTTGACCGGCTTATGAAAAAGGATAAAGTTGGGAAAAAGAGAAAACAATTTGAGGGCTAGAGAGATAATTACCAGTTTTTTTAAAAACCAATGTCCAAAAGGTACCGAAACTTTGCCGAAATTTTGAAAAAAACAAAAAAAAAGAGAAGCAGGAAATTTTGTTTTTCTAAAAAAAATAAATATTTAGTGTTATTTTTATTATGTCAAATCTGCTCGAACTACGCCAGTTTGATTCTCACCGGATGTGGGATACGTAGGCAACCCCCATCGGGTCCAACTTTATTTTTGCAAAAATAACCTAAAAAGAACAAAATTTTTATTATTTTATCATAAATAGGTAGGGTGATGCCATTCTTGTCTAAAATAGCCGAATGTCCCCCCAAAAGGGCGCCGGAAGGGCTTTTTTGCAAGAACAGCCACCGTTGGTCTCTTTTTTAAATTTTTGGCCGGTTGGCATACACAACCCTAAAATCTTCTTTTTCGAAGTGCTCAAGGGTCGATTTGCAAAGACCGGTTTTTTTATTTTGAATTGATTTTTTTAATTTAAAAAAAACTTGATAACCTTTTCTTGAGACAAATAAATTATGATTTCTTAACCAATCACCCTAATAAATGTGCAGGATGAGCACAAATGAAAATGAACCCTTTGCAGCTCTTGAGGAAATCCCCTTACAACTCCCTATGTGGTGGAACAACTTAGAAAAAGTCAACAGAGGGACTGTGTTAAAAGTTTTGGGTGGTCTCGTGAGACTTATGAAAATCAAGCCGAGGTTGGATGTGATTGAGGCCTTAATACCTTTCTGGGACCCGACTCATAATGTGTTTTATTTTTCTGATTTTGAGCTCACCCCCACGCTGTAGGAACCTCAGATGTCGATACCCAGTGTCACCAAGAATAGTGTCTCCTCACAAGTTCCTAGATCTGTTGAGCATCAGTCGGGAGGTTCAGGATGGGAATTTATCTGAAGGGTTTTGCACTTTTCACTTCTTGTACCAGTGCTATGGCAATCCCCACGGTTTTGAAGCACCGGATACTGGTCTGACCCATACGGGAAACAAAGATAAATGGGAGGCACGGCGGGGTTTGGCCTTTATATTGGCATTCTTGGGTGTCATAATCTGCCTGAGAAAAGACAGAAATATAGAACTGGGTCTTGTGGGAACGCTATGATTAATAATGCTAATGGCACCCTTGTTCCAATGATCTTATCTGAGATTTACCGACCTCTTATCATCTGTCGAGAAGGGGGAAAATTCTTTCAGGGCTGTAACTTACTCCTGCAACTTTGGATGCAAGAACATCTTTGTCATCGTGTAGGGTATATGAGCTACGGTATGACTAGTTTGAATTTCATTGAAGAGTATGAAAATCGAGTGGCAGCTGTTGAATTTCCAGAAGGTACAGAGACTTGGTTTGCGCACTTGGGTTCTTTAACTTCGGACAAAATTGAGTGGACTTTCGGATGGCTCCATGTCACTGAAGTCATCTACATGCCAGTCGAGGTGTACAATCTTCTCCTAATGAGTCTCTGGAGTATTCATCCATATGCTCCTCACCGGGTGCTGTGCCAATTAGGTAGGTTTCAAACCATTCCCCATAACGAAGATCTAAGCCGACAAGTCATTGAATTGGGCCCAAAAGCTGTATTCCCAGAAGGAAAAGTTTGTCAAATTTGGAATGAGTGCAGATTTCTAGAACCTAAGACTCTGGTGCGGGATCTATCTAAATGTGAGATAGACCCTAATTACATGACTTGGTTCGGTAAAAGCTTTCAAATCCCTCAAGAGCCCGAAAGGCCTGCTAAAAGACCTCATGTCTAGCAATTCACTGATGATTCACAAGAGCAATTGGGTTGGCTGGCAAAAGAAGCAAGCTATAGGGCCAAAATAAGTAAATTGGAGGGACAAATCAGGGACCTTAAATTTGACAATAGTGTTCAAGCTGCTGCCGACGAAGGGGAAAAAAAGAAGCTGGCTCAGGAAAACGAAGCCCTTAAATATTAGATCCAAAAGATGAAAATAGCTGCTAAAAACCAGGAAAGAAGCCGAGTAGATGAAAGGCTTATAAGTGGTCTTAGAAAGAAAGTAATCGAGTGTCAAGATGACTTAAAAAAATTTGAAGGTAGTTTAGCAAAAGTCCGATCAAAACTGGCAAAGAATACAGAAGGACAGGCAGAGTTTGCACGACAGTTGAAAAGAACATATGAGGGAACAGTCACAAATTTGAAGAGAAAGCTAAGCACCCTCGAAAATGAGATCGCCAAACAAACTAAGAACTTTAAAGCCGAAAGGGAGCATTGATATGCCTTAATGTCCCAACTGGAGGAAGATATGCAACAGTTGCAGAGTTAAAACCATCATGACACCCAAGTGCTAGAAGTTAGAACTCAGCAAATCAGGCGTTTGCTCCAAGAAAAAGGTATCATCCGGGAGAGGGTTAGAGCAATTGTCGACTACATCGTCGTGAAGTGTCAAGAATGTGAAGACATGACTAGAACCACCTTCTTTGCTGCGGTTATGATATTTGTTCGCCAAATAATGAGTGATCAGGAGCATTTTCAAGAGGATCTTGCTCTTAGGCCCGTGGCAAGACCGAATTATGTCCCACGGGCCCCAGGAGTAGAAGCACTTATGTACTCTTGATTTTCATTTATCAAGTCTGTATTTTAGTTTTAGTTTTAGTTTTAAAATATTGTTTTGAGTCTGTTTGTAGTTTTTTAAAATTCCAAGAATTGAGTATGTTAAAGTCTTTTGTAATTGAAAAGTTTAGGAGTTTTATTAATGAAAATTGAAAATTCCCAAAAAAAAATTTCCTTATCTTTTGTACTTATTTCTTGAACTACGTAATGATCTGATTCAAGCGGTATTGTGATACGTAGGCAATCCTCATCGGATCCAGTCATGATTTGTAAATAACTCAAATAAAAGAGGAATATGGAAGGAAAGAACCGAAATGAAAACCAAAAAAAGAGAAAGAGAACCAAAGAAAAACCAAAAGAAAAGCTAGAAAAGAAAGAAAAAGAGAGGAAAGAGAAGAGAGGAAAGCAGGAATAAGAGGAGAAGCACTAAAGAGCCAAAGTGGAAAGAAAGGAAAATTGAAGAAATAAATGAAAGCCGGGATGAAACACGCAACCGTTGCAAAACATGTAGAGACACATTTAACTGTATAGGCGCATCACACCCCAATGTGCAATTCCCTATGTGTTAATTGTCTCACACTAACTATTTGTTGTGTTTGTATTTAGTCAAGCTCTATAGTAGGTGGTTGGTTTTGTGGTACTCCGGATTCACATCCTTACTTCACAAGGTCAAAGGGAAGCATTGAAATGTCATCTGAGGGTCATCTACCGATAGTTCCTATCCCCGAGGATAGCCCGATCTCGGCCATCCCAACTTCAAAATCGGCCTCTGCTGAGGAAAATAGAATTGTGCGTCTCCGCATGATGGAAATGTGGGATGCCTGGTCCAATGGTAGGGAACCACCAAGTGCGATCCCTGGATTCCCTAAGCTACTTCCCAGGGCAAGTGGAACCTCCAACGTCCCCATAAGTTACCCGAATACTCCGCTTGGATATCCTACAATTTCGGCTCACTTTGCTGGAACACCTTTTGAGGTTTGCCCCCGGGTGTTGATTTCAGGCACAACCTCCAATATATTCACTGCGCCACCTTCTTCAGCCACGGCACAACCCACTCTACTTAGGCCAAATTTGATCCATCATCCTTCACCTTTCAAGTACCATCTTTCCTACTGGAGCCTACCCAGCTCACTACCAATGCTTACCCTCAGCAACCCCGGTACGAGTTTATCGCGGGATAGGAGAAAACCTCAAAGAACCTTGAACAAGAGGAGATTACCCAAAAAAATGAGGAGTATGGAGCAGTCTAAAAAATATACAGGGTTTGAGCGGGCAAAAGAGCGTATCCTATACTGATCTGTGTATGTTCCCACACGCGCACTTACCCTTGGGGTTTCAAAAACCCAAAGTTTGAAAAGTATGATGGGCATGGGGATCCCATAGCCCACCTCAAGAGGTAAATGCAACCAATTGCGGGGAGCAGTGGAAAAGAAGAGCTCCTCATGGCTTATTTTGGAGAGAGCCTGGTCGGTATTGCTTCTGAATGTTACATGGATGACCTGGCTCGGGATTTCATCAGGCAGTTTCAGTAAAACATCGACATAGCCCCTGATAGGAATTCATTGTCAAATCTCAAGAAAAAGTCCTCGGAAAGCTTCCGGGAGTATGCTGTCAAATGGCGCGAACAAGTGGCTAGAGTCAAACCCCTAATAGATGAAACAAAGATTGTTAGTGTTTTTCTTCAAGCCCAAGAGGCTGATTACTGTCAGAATATGATGTATGCGATGGGGATACGTTTGCCGAGGCCATCAAAATTGGTGAAATGGTCAAAAATTATCTAAAAACAGGGCACCTATTGAGTCAGTCTGATATAATAGCTACCTCCCAAGCAATTCAAGGTGGGTCTGGAGGTGTAGCAAACCGAAAGAAGAAGGAAAAAGTGGCAAAGGCAACTTCAAGTGTAAGAAAACCCCGTCCACCCAGACCTTACTTCACTGAAAGAACCCCACAACATTAGTATCCCCATAAGGATGTGGCCTATGCTATCGTTCCTCAGCCATATGTAGTGATGAATGCCCAGCCCTACGTTAGGCCACAACAACAATTCAATCAAAACTGAGCTCCATTTCCCAGAAATCAACCTCCTCGCCAAGCTCAGTATAATCCCCGACCTCCACAGAAAAATTTCCCCTGCAATGCCCGTGCCTGGGAACCACCCAAGATGGCAAACTTCACACCAATTGGTGAGTCATATTCTAGCCTTTTCCCCAAACTTGTCAAGATAGGTCTGTTGCGGCCCGTACCCTAAACCAGGCAGAACCTAGAATCGCCCTTATACAAAGCCGGTACTTGATGTGCTTACTATTCGGGAGCGGAAGGGCATGATACAGACGATTGTTGGACCCTGAAAAGGGCTGTGGAAAATCTCTTAGAACAAAAACGAATAGTGTTATAGGACGAAGACGTTCTTAATGTAACCAACAATCCATTACCGGCTCACAACAATGGGCCGGTTATTGGAATGATTTGTAAAGATAAAGAGTTTGACCCAGCTCTAAAGACCATCATTGCCATAGCCAATGTGGAAAAGAAGCCAAAGGATGCCGTAAAACAAGACAAGGGGGAAAAGAAGAGTAAACCCACCTCTCAAAATATAGAAAAGAAAGTGGAAACCGAAACTGGGGCAGCGCCCTCAAAAGATGCCATTCTCTATGTTCATCGGGGCCACAAGAAAGAACAATTGTCATTAAGCCCCCCAAGAAGGTTTGAGCTAAACAAGGGATCTAAAATGTATATGCCTAAAGGGACCTACATGGTGCGGGGGCCAGTAATTTCACCAAGGCTGAATGAGACCGTGGTTATTAGCCGCGCATCGCAAAGGCCCATGACGGACCCAACTACCGTACCATGGAATTACAACAAGGCGGTAGTGACCTACAAAGGAAAAGAAGTCTCGGGAAAAGCAAAGGAAAATAATCCAGCTGAGAAATACCTCAATCTGGAGGAAGTGAATAATGCCACGAAGAAGCGTATCCCACTCAAGAAGCCGGTGAGTGCTGAAGAAGCAAAAAAGTTCTTCCAAAAAATGAAAATGGTGAACTACGAGATAATTGACCAACTCCGGAAGTCTCCTGCTCAGGTCTCTTTGTTGTCTCTGCTAATGAGTTCAACTGAACATTAGAAAGTATTGATCAAAACCCTCAATAAAGCGTATGTACCCATTGAAACCACTGTGGATCAGTTGGAGAGGATGGTGGAAAGGTCTTTTGCAGTCAATCAAATCTTTTTCAGTAAGAATGATTTGCCCCCGAAAGGGGCCGCCCACAACAAAGCCCTTCATCTAACAACTAAATGCGAGGGATACTATGTGAAGAGAGTCATACTGGATGGTGGGTCCGAAGTAGATATTTGCCCTCTCTCAACTCTGCAAAGAATGGAGATCGGTATTGAGAGAATCAGGCCCAACAACATCTGTGTGCGTGCCTTTGATGTCATCAAGAGAGGTATCATATGTGAGATTGATCTAATTCTAACTATTGGTCCAGTGGATTTCAAGGTGACCTTTCAGGTGCTAGACATGGATATTTCCTATAATTTCCTCTTGGGAAGACCTCGGATTCGCGTAGCAGAGGCTGTACCTTACACTATCTACCAGATGGTGAAATTTGAACATGAGGATCAAGAAATTGTAGTCCATAGAGAGGACGAGCAGTCGATTTATCAGGACCTGTCAGTCCCATGTCTCGAAGCTAGGGAAGGAAGTGAACATATAGTCTATCAATCTTTTGAGGTTGTGGTCGCAGACCAATGTGAAGAAGGAAACCCTTGTCCTCAACCCTTTCTCTCAAATGCGTCAATTATGGTTGCCAACGAAATGATCATGCATGGTTATAAACCTAGGAAGGGGCTGGGGACGTCATTGCAAGGAATCACCGAACCTATCACTCTGGTTGCTAGTGAGAAGTTCTTTGGGGTAGGTTTCTAACCCACGCAAGCCAATGAAAAATGGCAGATAAACGAAAGAACAATGTTAGGTCTTGCCTCAGCCGATTCTGTATCTTTATAGAATATTTTTCAGGCCTAAGTACAATGAGGAAGAGGAAGATGAGGCCTTCACGACCAAGGAAATTGAAATATATGGGGCTGTGAGGCATATGCTATATGAAACCCACATGGTTCAGCCGGGAGAAAGCTCGAGCACCGCTGAGGTGTTGAATATTGGGCCTAATGCCAAGTTGCAAAATTGGAATGCTACTCCGTTCCCAATCAGGCGGGAATCCCGGTAGTCCAGTCCTGCCACCTTTTCTACACACGAGTTATTTCAGGGTGTAACTCGGATTTTTTTTAGTTTCTTGTCTTTAAATTCTAATGTAAACCCTGTTATCTTAAAAAATTCAATGAAATGAAATCAATATTTCATCGTTCATCTCTCCTTACTCTTTCTGATTTTTGTTACTTTTTCTTATTTCTTCTTTCGGTTCTAATAATGCGGCTTTAAATAACATGACATGCTTGCGGACTTCATACCCAAATCCTAAGACGCTGTCAGACTGCAAAATAATGAGTCAAGAGCCAGAATGCAAAGAAGATAAGTTTAAGGAAATAAAACAAAGAGTTGGAACAACTGAAGGAAAATTGGTTCCCGAATTGGAAAGGTCCATACATTGCAACAAGAGTACTGCCAAAAGAGGCGTTGTACTTGGGACACATCGAAGGAAATGTCCCTGAAATAATTGTCAATACAAATGCAGTCAAAAGGTACTATGTTGTATCCTCCATATAGTTCTAATGTTCTCCAGTTGGGATGACGAAGGCTTTTATTCTTGCTACCCAAACACTATCAACCCTTTGAGACGACTCCCATTCTTTGATTACCCTCTTTGGTACTTGAAAGTGTTATTGAAAAATGAAATGAAAAAAGAGAAAAAGGATAAAATACAAAAAAGAAAAGGGGGAAGAAAAGACAAAGAAAATGAAATGAAAAATGACAAAAAAAGAGGAGAAAGGAAAGGAAAAAGAAAAGGAAAACAAAAGAAAAAAGAAAAACAAAAGAAAATCAAAAAACAAAGTTCCCTGAACTACTTTTGACTTGATTCCGAAAGCATACGTAGGTAACCCCTCTCTGGGGTTCAGTCACACCAAAATAAAAATCCAAAGTCCCTCAAAAAAGTGAAACTGGGGCAGATGTTATAATTGTTCGGCGATGATCCTGCCCAAAAGGTTCCAAAGTTGTAACTCAATCCAAGTCCTTTTCACCCAAACCCTGTTCAAGTCCTTCCAATCAATTGGTGAGAATGTCCAAGGATCAGAGAATACAACTACTTGGATTCGATACAGTCAAAATGAGAAAAATAAAATGAGAGAATCTTATTGATAAAAACCCACACTGGCACCATAAGGTGACAGTAAGCAAAGAAATTAAATTGAGAGAGCATTGTTAGTGAAAACTAGCAAAGAGAACTATAAGGTGATGGTGAGCAGAGAAATAAGAGAGGTCAGCTCGTGAAAACCCGCAAAGGGCACCCCTGATCGAACAGAGGATCCTCACAGCCATTAGCACCGACAAAGTCCTGTCAAGGTTTCTTGATTTTGAGGCAAAAGTTGTGATGAGTTTCTGAGAGTCAGATGGTTTACACAGATCAGACATCCAGTTCAAAAGGCATGTCATGTTCATTGAAGTCCGCATGTACTCCAAATAAGTCCTTCTTTCCTTTCCCCGAAAGGGACACTTCTTGTTTTAAACTCATTCTCCATTCTATTGTTTGTTTTCTTTGAACCCCTTTAAATCTAACTCTATTCCGAAACTAAGACAAAGAAAGGATGGTAAGACTGATTTACATGGTTCTCATTTGACATGAGCCAATGTGCACAAAAGCACCCAGCCTCAGCAGGTGCATCGAGTCAACCTCGACTGGCCATGGAGGCCGATGCTCCGGAATTAAAAACTCTTGGAAGGAGAAAATCAAATCGAAGTGCCTATAAAGGCAAATGAAGTTAAAATGGTTGAGTCCCACGTGGCCAACCATCTCGGCAAAAGTTTGAAAAGCCAAGGTACCAAAATGATCTGAAATTAAAGTTGGAAGAAAGAAGCCAGAAATGAAAGGCCTACGAAGGTGAAATAAGTTGGAAAGGTTAAGACCCACGCGACTAGCCGTTGAAGTAAAGTTTGAGGAGCCAAAAGTTCCCCAATGTTCCAAAGAAAAGAAAAGAAAAGAAAAGAAAAAAATGAAAAAAAAAGAAAAAGAAAAAGAAAAAGAAAAAGAAAAAGAAAAAGAAAAAGAAAAAGAAAAGAAAAAGAAAAGAAAGTTAGAAAGGAAAGCCCTACGAAGGCAAAATAAAGTCAAAAAGGTTATGTTCCACCAACCAACCGTCATGGCAAAATCTAGAAAAAACTAGAGGTTCTTAGGGCCTGAAATGAAATTGATCCCCAGGAAACAAGTAGTTGTAATTGAGATCTTCATCAAAGAAGCTAGGCCGAGATCAAGCGATTGAGACAATCAAGGCCACAAAACCAACCGCCGATTCAAACTAACAATTTTTTGTTTGTTTGAAAATATGAAACATGTGTAATCCAAAGGAATCTCGCAAGAAGCAGGTGCAACCAAAGAGAAACTGCACAAGGGCTAGAAATAGCTTTGCAGCAAAAATACACAAAGGAAAGTCCTCACAAATTCTTTCCCGCATTTATTCATTCTATGAAATAAAAAAAAATGAAGAAGAAACAAAATGAAAAAAAGAAAAAAAAAGAAAAAGATATAAGAAGAAAAATTCAAAAAAATGGTAGCTTAGGACCCTCAACCGCTATTTTTTATGCTTTTCCAACATAGGGTTTCCACTCCCTAGTTGAGTTTTATTTTAGACATAAGGTCTCCACTCTCTGATTTGACTTTTCCAATATAGGGGCATCACTCCCTAGTTAAGTATATTTTTAGACATAGGGTCTCCACTCCTTAGTCCTCTTTTTCAACATAGGGTCTCTACTCCCTAGTTGAGTTTTATTTTAGACATAGGGTCTCCACTCCCTAGTCGCCTTTTGCCAACATAGGGTCTCCACTCCCTAAGTTGAGATTTTAGACATAGAATCTCTACTCCCTAGTCGCCTTTTGCCAGCATAGGTTCTCCACTCCCTAGTTGAGATATTTTAGACATAGGGTCTCTACTCCCTAGTCACCTTTTGCCAACATAGGGTTTCCAATCCCTAGTTGAGATTATTTTAGACATAGGGTCTCCATTCCCTAGTCGCCTTTTGCCCACATAGGGTCTCCACTCCCTTGTTGAGATTATTTTAGACAGAGGGTCTCCACTCCCTAGTCGCCTTTTGCCAACATAGGGTCTCCACTCCCTAGTTGAGATTTTACACATAGGGTCTCCACTCCCTAGTCGCCTTTTGCAAACATAAGCTCTCCACTCCCTAGTTGAGATTTTTAGACATAGGGTCTCCACTCCCTAGTCGCCTTTTGCCAACATAGGGTCTCCATTCCTTAGTTGAGATTTTAAACATAGGCTCTCCACTCCCTAGTCGCCTTTTCCCAACATAAGGTCTCCAATCCCTAGTTAAGATTTTCGACATAGGTTTTCCACTTCCTAGTCGCCCTTTTGCCAACATGGGTCTCCAATCCCTAGTTGAGATTATTTTTAGACATAGGGTATCCACTCCTTCGTCGCCTTTTGCCAACATAGGGTCTCCACTCCCTAGTTGAGATTTTTAGACATAGGGCTCCACTCCCTAGTCACCTTTAGCAAACATAGGGTCTCCACTCCCTACTTGAGATTTTTAGATATAGGGTCTCCACTTCCTAGTCGCCTTTTTCCAATATAGGGTTTCCACTCCCTAGTTGAGATATTAGACATAGGGTCTCCATTCCCTAGTCGTCTTTTGCCAACATAGGGTCTCCACTCCCTAGTTGCGATTTTAGACATAGGATCTCCACTCCCTAGTCTCCTTTTTCCAACATAGGGTCTACACTCCCTAGTTGAGATTTTTAGACATAGGGTCTCCACTCCCTAGTCGCCTTTTGCCAACATAGGGTCAGCACTCCCTAGTTGAGATTTTAGACACTCCTTAGTTGCCTTTTGCAAACATAGGGTCTCCATTCCCTAGTTGAGATTTTTAGATATAGCGTCTCCATTCCCTATTCGCCTTTTGCCAACATAGGGTCTCCACTCCCTAGTTGAGATTTTAGACATAGGGTCTCTACTCCCTAGTCCCCTTTTGCCAACATAGGGTCTCCACTCCCTAGTTGAGATTTTAGAAATAGGGTCTCCACTCATTAGTCGCCTTTTTCCAACATAGGGTCTCCATTCCCTTGTTGAGATTATTTTTAGACATAGGGTCTCCATCACTAGTCGCCTTTTGCCAATATAGGGTCTCCAATCCCTAGTTAAGATTTTGGACATCGGGTCTCCACTTCCTAGTCGCCCTTTTGCCAAAATGGGTCTCCAATCCCTAGTTGAGATTATTTTTATATATAGGGTCTCCAATCCCTCATCGCCTTTCGCCAACATAGGGTCTCCACTCCCTCATCGCCTTTCGCCAACATAGGGTCTCCACTCCCTAGTTGAGATTTTTAGACATAGGGTCTCCACTCTATAGTTGAGATTTTTAGACATAGGGTCTCCACTCCCTAGTCGCCTTTTACCAACATAGGGTCTCCACTCTCTAGTTGACATTTTAGACATAGAGTCTCCACTCCCTAGTCGCCTTTTGCCAGCATAGGGTCTCTACTCCCTATTCTAGATTTTTAGACATAGGGTCTCCACTCACTAGTCGCCTTTTGCCAACATAGCGTTTCCACTCCCTAGTTGAAATGTTAGACATAGGGTCTCCACTCCCTAGTCGCCTTTTGCCAACATAGGGTCTCCACTCCCTAGTTGATATTTTAGACATAGGGTCTCCACTCCCTAGTCACCTTTTGCCAACATAGAGTCTCCACTCCCTAGTTGAGATTTTAGACATAGGGTCTCCACTCCCTATTCGCCTTTTGCCAACATAGGGTGTTCACTCCCTAGTTAAGATTATTTTTAGACATAGGGTCTCCATCCCTTAGTCGCCTGTTGCAAACATAGGGTCTCCACTCCCTAGTTGAGATTATTTTTAGACATAGGCTATCCATAACCTAGTCGCCTTTTCCTAATATAGGGTTTCCAACACCTAGCTGAGATTTTAGACATAGGGTCTCCACTCCCTAGTCGCCCTTTTGCCAATATAGGATCTCCGATCCCTAGTTGAGATTATTTTTAGACATAGGGTCTACATTGCCTAGTCGCCTTTTGCCAACATAGGGTCACCACTCCCTAGTTGAGATTTTTAGACATGTGGTCTCCACTCCCTAGTCGCCTTTTTCCAGCATAGGGTCTCCTCTCCCTAGTTGAGATTTCAGACATATGGTCTCCACTGCCTAGTCGCCTTTTGCCAACATAGGGTCTCCACTCCATAGTTGAGATTTTAGACATAGGGTCTCCACTTCCTAATCGCCTTTGCCAACATAGATTCACCACTCCCTAGTTAAGATAATTTTTAGACATAGGGTATCCATACCTTAGTCGCCTTTTGCCAACATAGGGTCTCCACTCCCTAGTTGATATTTTAGACATAGGATCTCTACTCCCTAGTTGCCGTTTGCCAACACAGGGTCTCCACTCCCTAGTTAGGATTTTAGACATAGGGTCTCCACTCCCTAGTCGCCTTTTGCCAACATGGGGTCTCCATTCCCTATTTAAGATTTTTGACATAGGGTCTCCACTCCCTAGTCGCCTTTTGCCAACATAGGGTCTCCACTCCCTAGTTGAGATTATTTTTAGACATAGGGTCTCCATCCCCTAGTCACCTTTTGCAAACACTGGGTCTCCACTCCCTAGTTGAGATTATTTTTAGACATAGGGTCTCTATCCCCTAATCGCCTTTTGCCAACATAGGGTCTCCAACCCCTAGTTGAGATTTTAGACATAGGGTCTCCACTCCCTAGTCGCCCTTTTGCCAACATAAGGTCTCGAATCCCTAGTTGAGTTTATTTTTAGACATAGCGTCTCCACTCCCTAGTCGCTTTCTACCAACATAGGGTCTCCACTCCCTAGTTGAGATTTTTAAACATAGGGTCTCCACTCCCTAGTCGCCTTTTGCGAACTTAGGTCTCCACTCCCTAGTAGAGATTTTAGACATAGGGTCTCCACTCCCTAGTCGCCTTTTGCCAACATAGGGTCTCCACTCCCTAGTTGAGATTTTTACATAGGGTCTCCACTCACTAGTCGCCTTTTGCCAACATAGGGTTTCCACTCCCTAGTTGAGACGTTAGACATAGGGTCTCCACTCCCTAGTAGCCTTTAGCCAACATAGGGACCCCACTCTCTAATTGAGATTTTAGACATAGGATCTCCACTCCCTAGTCGCCTTTTGCCAACATAGGGTCACCTCTCCCTAGTTGAGATTTTTGACATAGGGTCTCCACCCCCTAGTCGCCTTTTGCCAACATAGGGTCTCCACTCCCTAGTTGAGATTATTTTTAGATATAGGGTCTCCATCCCCTAGTCGCCTTTTGCCAACATGTTAGATCATATTTTAATGATGCAATTAATTTACATGTGCAGGAGTTCAAAGATATAAAGAAGAACTATTAAAATGGCTATGTCGAACAACGAAGGAAATCACTCACAAGGAAAGCTACCTGAATAACGCACGGGGTACAAGGAAAGCTACAAATCTACATCAGCAAATCAGGATTAGCTCCGTGAATCTGGAAAATCAAATCAGCCATAACGATGTGAAGATTCGAAGTAATCTGTGATTGACGAAATCATAGGAGAATAATAAAGGCTGTAAGATTCGGACAATTGTCAAGTTTGGAAGGTTCAACTATCAAGGAGAAATCATGTGAATCCATTATCTGCCGAAGGAAAAGATATCAAGAGAAGCAACGGATAGTACCTTATTTTTGGAAAGAATCAATTCTTTCCAAGGATCAAAACCCTTAGGTTGACAAGCCTTCACCATTCTCCTTTGTATAAATTTACTGTGTAACACCATCCTTAGATATACTTTGATCGAACCAAAATAACTCTCTTTATTCTACTGCAAACAAGCATAGTAGCCTACATAGATTTGTTGTTTAATAAGTTAGGTATAGAAAGAGGGCATACCACTGGTGAGGCATTGTATCAAACGAGTGCTAGAGAATCTGAGCGATACACATCATACCTGTACTCAAAAGAAAACTCATTTGCTTGAAGAGAAATACCTTGCAACCCAAGGGGACTGGATTAGGATTCACATTGAATCCGAACCAGTATAGAATTTCTGGTGTCTTTAATTTCTGCATTTACTTTCTGCATATTACCTCAAACTATTATATTTGAAAGAATGCCATATTTAGTCGAATATTAAAAGTTTTAAATCAAATCAATAACGATTAATTTTAATTATTGACAATTCACCACCCCTCTTGTACTTTCAATTGGTATCAGAGCTTGGCTCACACTTTTTGTTTTCTTCTTAGCAGTTTGTGAGATAAAGATCATAGAAAATAAGGTTATCATAGGAGCTCTCTTCTAGGAAGGAACTTCACAAGTAAGACCACCTTACTTCAACGGACAACATTTCTCCCACTATAAAATCCGAATGGAAATCTTCACCAAGGCATACGACGTCAAAGTATGGAAAGTTATCAAGAAGGGAAATTACCCATTGCCTGCCAACACTCCACCACTCGCTGACCCTGATGATATAGACTCATACTTGAAGGAGCAACTGGAAGTTGTACAAATAAACAACAAGGCAAGAAATCTGCTTCACAATGCAATAAGTGGTGAAGAATATGAGAAAATATCTATTTCTGATACAGCCAAAGAGATGTGGGACAAACTTGAGGTTACCTATGAAGGTACAAGAAAAGTAAAGGAAACTCACATCAATATGCTAGTTCACGACTATGAACTATTCTCAATGAAGGAAGGAGAATCCATCGAAGAAATGTTTGCCAGGTTCAGTAAGATAATCAGTGACTTAAAAGCTTTTGGCAAACCATACACCGATGGCGAACAGGTTAGGAAAATTCTCAGAAGTCTACCAACCACTTGGCAGACTAAAGTTGTCACTCTGGAATCCTAAGATCTTAACAAGTTATTATATGATGAACTACGAGAAGAGCTTATTGCTTTCAAAAGAACACACCTGAAAAAGACAAATCAAGAGGAGAAAAAGAAAATTGTGGCATTCAAAACTACTACTGAATCGACTGAAAATGAAGTTGATGATCCTGAAGCCCTATAAGAAGAAATTGCAATGATGTCTAGAAACATGGATGTACTGATGAGAAGATATAGAAATACAAGTAAAGGAAGATTTCCACCAAGAAGATCTAGGCAATACAACGAACAAGATAAGAACGATGGAAAATGCTATGAATGTGGAAAATTTGGGCACATCCAAGCAGAATGTCCAGAACTGAAAAGGAAGATCTCAAGAGGATTCAACAAGAACAATTCATTTGGAAGCTGGAGCAATGAGGATGAGTCAGATCATGAAGAAATAGCAAATCTCTGCTTCTTGACAATTCTAGAAAATGAGATTAACAAAACTTTAGGATGCTAGACAGATGAAGATGATTCAGACAATGAAAACTGTTTTATAGATAAAGGAGAAACTAGCGAGGAACACCATAGAGTAAGTCGAAAAAGAAAATGGTATCTAGATAGTGCGTGTTCCAGTCACATGACATGTGACAAAAACCTTTTCAAGAAGGTTACAAAGATTGATGGAGGAAGCGTCAAATTTGGAGATGATTCAAGAGGCAAAATAGTTGGCACTGGAACAATTCCCTTTAACAACAACTGTGACATTACTGAGGTATATATTGTTGGTGGACTAAACTACAATCTTCTCAGTATAAGTCAACTCTGTGACTCAGGATATGAGGTAAAATTTAAGAGAATAGGTTGTGCCATCGAAGATGAATCAGGTAAAATAATTTTTCCTGGAAAAATGCACGGAAATGTTTACATACTTGATGGATTCAAAAATATAGATGGTCACATTTGCCTAACTTCTATATCTGATGATCCCTGGTTGTGGCACAGAAGACTAGGTCATGCCAGCATGCATTTGATTGAAAAATTATCCAAACATGATATAGTTATTGGACTACCTAAACTGAATTTATCTAGAACTCATATTTGTGATGCATGTCAGATGGGTAAGCAAAATAAAAACTCTTTCAAAAATAAAGACATGGTGTCTTCTTCAAAACCATTGCAATTACTTCATATGGATTTATTTGGACCTACTAGAACTACTAGCATAGGAGGCAAGAAATATGCATTTGTTATTGTTGATGACTTTACACATTTTACTTGGGTGATTTTCCTGTCTCATAAAGATGAAGCCTTAAGAAATTTTGAAATCTTTTGCAAAAGGATTAAAAGAGAAAAGGGCTATCTGATCTCAAAAATCCAAAGTGATCATGGAGGCGAGTTTGAAAGTAAAGCATTTGAAGACTTCTGTAACGATCAAGGTTACACCCACAATTTCTCCGTACCATGCTCACCACAGCAAAATGGAGTTGTGGAAAGAAAGAACAAAACTCTTCAAGACATGGAAAGAACCATGTTGTTATAACATTCACTCCCAAATCATTTCTGGGCTGAAGGTGTGAGTACAACATGTCACATTCTCAACCGTCGCCTTATAAGTCCGATTCTGAAAAAGACTCCCTATGAACTCTGGAAAGGTAAATGTCCTAATATTAGTTATTTTCATCCATTTGGAAGTAAGTGCTTCATTCATAACAATGGTAAGGACAATCTTGGAAAATTTGACTCAAGAAGTGACGAAGGTATTTTTTTTTGTTATTCATTAAATAGCATATCATTTAGGGTTTATAATAAATGTACTCTATGCGTAAAAAAATTTGTTCATGTTATATTCGATGAAAATAATCCCTTGGTCGAGAAAGGAACTAATGCAGGTGATGAAGATCAAACTCAAGAAGCTCAGGATAAAGGAAAATCACAGGAGTTGACTAATACCACAGATGTGATTGAGTCAACTGAACAAGCCAGCAACAACTCTCCTAAACAACATAAGGAGTCAACTACAAACATTGTCCGACAAAATGAATGGAGGAGCGAACCTGAATATCCACAGAAATATATCATAGGGGATCCAAACGAAGGAATGAAAACCAGGGCTGCCATAAAAAAGAAAGCAAGTATTGCCTTGATATCTCAAATAGACCCAAGAAGGTAGAAGAAGTATTGAAGGATTCTATCTGGGTAAAAGCCATGCAAGAGGAACTAGATCAATTCAGCAAGAATCAAGTATGTAAGTTAATACCCAGACCTGATAATGTATTTGTTATTGGAACAAAATAGGTATTTAGAAATAAATTCAACGAAGAGGGACAAGTCATAAGGAACAAGGCCAGATTAGTTGCTCAAGGCCATTCACAACAAGGAGTCGACTATGATGAAACCTTTGCCCTAGTTGCTCGACTGGAGTCTATACGAATCCTGCTGGCCTACACATCATTTAAAGGATTTGGGTTGTTTCAAATGGATGTCAAAAGCGCTTTTCTGAATGGATTCATTGAAGAGGAAGTTTTTGTAAAACAAACCTCCAGGTTTTGAAGGCTCAAAATTCCCATATCATGTGTACATGCTTACTAAGGCCCTATATGGACTGAAACAGGCTCCACATGTCTGGGATGACAGGTTAAGTACTTTCCTGGTTGATAATGGGTTTACCAAAGGTAAAATTGATACTACTCTATTCATTAAACGATCAACATAAGGTAATCTTATCATTCAAATTTATGTTGATGACACTATCTTTGGCAGTGCTAACTCTTTTATGTGCAAGGAATTTGCAAACCTCATGCAAAGTGAATTCGAAATGAGCATGATGGGTGAACTCACATTTTTCCTTGGGCTTCAAATTCATTAAACCAAAGAAGGAACCTTCATTTGTTAGACCAAATATACAAAGGAACTAATCCAAAAATTTGGCATGAGTAACGCAAAATCAATTGGCACTCCTATGAGTCTGGCTACAAATTTGGATAAGGATGAACAGGGTACACTAGTTGATGAAACCAAATATATAGGAATGATTGGATCACTACTGTATCTGACCACAAGTCGACCACATATTATGTTTAGCGTTTGTAAATGTGCCAGGTTTTAGTCAGCTCCCAAGGAGTCACATCTGACTGCTGTAAAAAAAATTATTTGATATCTTATTGGCACAGTATCTCATGGATTATGGTATCCTCACTCTAACTCCTTTAAACTAGAAGGTTTCTCAGATGCAGATTTAGCAGGTGATAAGGAAGATAGGAAGAGCACGAGTGGCACTTGTCAACTACTAGGAAAGGCTTTAATATCCTGAACAGTAAAAAGCAAGCATTAGTTGCCTTATCCACTACCGAAGCTGAGTATATTGCCATTGGTCAATGTTGTGCACAACTCCTGCGGATGTCTCATCAATTGGGTGACTATGAACATTCTTTTAACCTATACAAATCTTTTGTGATAATTCAAGTGCAATTTGTCTTTCAAAAAATCCTGTGCATCACTCTAGTGCAAAGCATATAGACATTAAGCATCATTTTATTAGAGATCATGTTCTTAAGGGTGACATAGAATTAGCCTTTGTTGGCACTGCTGCTCAATTAGCTGATATTTTTACTAAACCTTTGTTGGAAGAAAGATTTTGCTCTTTGAGAAAATTACTTGGTATAATCTGTTTTTCAAAAAACTCTTAGGACCAAATTGCTTTTTTTTTTCAAAAACTTGTCATAATTGCTCTTTTTCAGTGCATTAATTATGCTTTCAGTTTCTTCCCTTTCTTTTTATTCTGTTTCACATCAGTTCGCAGTCGAAGATGGAAAACCAATCATCACATCGCTTCAACTGACACCTTTTTCTTTTTCTGTACTCAACCGTCAAATCTTTTACTTTAAGTTAAGCCTTTTCGGGTCACTCTCATCTCCACCCTATCTCTCTTCAATCTGTAAAAACCCTCTCTTCTCCAATGGAAAAAACCCCCAAAAACCTTTCCGCTTCCACCAGAAAAAGCACTCGCTCTAAGGTAAAACCCTCTTCAGCGCCTCTGGAGCAAGTAGACCTAGGGTCTGATCACTCTGAGGGCTTCGCCTCTTCTCAAGGAGTGTTTTCAGAAAATTCTCATCTCTTAGGAGAAAAAGCCTCTGGTAAGCATCCCATGAAGGATCCTCATGTCTCTTCCACTCCAAAGAAATCGAAATTCGATTTCTCTGCTTCCCTGGATTCCGACCTAAATTTCTGGGAAACCCCAAATAGGGACTTTTTCATCTCTCTCAAGGATAAACCCATCGCCCATGGAAGAGTTGTGGATCCTTATGATATGGAGGCTCTCAACTGTAAGGTAAAGGATCTCTTTGTGTACCAAGGATGGGAAAAATTTCTCTCTATTTCTCCGCCTAAAGTGTATGAACCCTTAGTCCGTATGTTTTATACTAATCTTCGCTCTACTAAACCTGATAAGCTTGAAACTCTTGTTCTGGGTAAATGCATTGTTCTTGACTGTGCTCTGTTTGATTCTATTTTTCTCTACCGTTGCACTGGTTTCCCCACTCTCTTTAAAAATGTTTGGCCTGAGGACTTTGAAATTTCCTTTGACCAGGCCAAACAGTGCATTACTGAAAAAATCTCTAAAACCCTTCCCAACCAATTGGGGCCTAGTGATGTAAGCTTTGAAACTCGGGTTCTCGCCCATATTGTTGCAAACACTTTTCTCCCCAGAACTGGTTCCTACTCCACCTTCTCTCAAAGGGACACCTTATTTGTCTATTTTCTCATCACCAAACTCAAACTCAAGATGTCCTCCTGGGTCATAAATTTTATGATTGAGAGTGCTGAAGATCCCACCAGTTTACCTTTTGGTATGGCCATCACCCACTTTATGGAAGCTCATCAAATTCCGCTTTCTGACTACCCCTTTATTCTTGTTTCCATGTCCTACAATTCTAGAGCTTTCTCTAGTATGGGGTATACGAGTGTTAAGGGTGCCTGGGTTAAGAAGGGTGAGAGTGAAGCGAAACAGAACCCTATGGAATCCAAGCAGTCATCTGCTGTTCCGCCCCTCTCATTAGTTCCGACCTAAGTAAGAAGCTAAGATCCATTGACTCCCAACTCTTAGATATCAAGACTCTTCTTTCCGCTACTTAGTCGACTGTGGGTGTTATCCATTCTATTTCAAAGGAAACTGGGTCTGATGTGTCTAAAATCAGGGTGGCTGTGCAAACAAGTAAAGGAGAATGTGGTTAAAGCCTTCAAGGAGGTCCACGACAGGTTAGATGGATTGAGCACTGCTGCAAACACCAGCTTTGAACAGTTGAAGGAGGCGATCCGCAACACTCTTACTTACTTCCTGCGTCGCTAGTGTGGATGTGTTTTACAGACAATTTTTGTTTCAAACTTGTTTTGGCTTTGTTTTGGGCTGTGCCCTTGGACGTTTTTTTTCTTTTCCTCTGTGGATAGTACTATTTTTTTTTGCCTGCTAATCCCTCTCTGCTGATGTCAAAAAGGGGGAGAATATATATCTCTGGGGTCAGTTATATATGCAGGTTCAAGTCGACTATGCTACATGCATAGACAATACTCTTTATTCTATTGTATGTGCAGGTTCTAATCGACTATGCTACATGCATAGACAGTACTCTTTATTCCTTGAATAGATTAAGTCGACTATCCTAAATGTCTAGAAGTACTATACAGCTACGAGTCGACTGCACACATTGAGGGGGAGATTAAATCAAGTTGACTACACACATTGAGGGGGAGCCAAGTCGGCCAGTAACAAACAGGGAAGTCAACTTTTGTTTACTTCTTTACATCTACGTATATTATTTTGCCATCATTAAAAAGGGGGAGGTTGTTAGATCATATTTTAATGATGCAATTATATACATGTGCAGGAGTTCAAAGAAATAAAGAAGATGGATGTGTCGAACAAGGAAGGAAATCACTCACAAGGGAAGCTACCTGAATAACGCACGGGGTACAAGGAAAGCTACAAATCTACATCAGCAAATCAGGATTAGCTCCGTGAATCGGGGAAATCAAATCAACCATAACGAAGTGAAGATTCGAACTAATATGTGATTGACGAAATCAAAGGAGAATAATAAAGGCTAGAAGATTCGGATAGTGTTCAAGTTTGGAAGGTCCAACAATCAAGGAGAAATCATGTGAATCCATTATCTGCCGAAGGAAAAGATATCAAGAGAAGCGACGGATAGTACCTTATTCATTCTTTCCAAGGATCAAAACCATTGGGTTGACAAGCCTTCACCATTCTCCTTTGTATAAATTTATTGTGTAACACCATCCTTAGATATACTTTGATTGAACCAAAATACTCTCTTCATTCTACTGCAAACAAGCATAGTAGCCTACATAGATCTGCTGTTTAACAAGTCAGGGATAGAAAGAGGGCATACCACTGGTGAGGCATTGTATCAAACGAGTGCTAGAGAATCTGAGCGATACACATCATACTTGTACTCGAAAGAAAACTCATTTGCTTGAAAAGAAATCCCTAGCAACCCAAGGGGACTGGATTAGGATTCACATTGAATCCGAACCAGTATAAAATTTCTGGTGTCTTTAATTTCTATATTTACTTTTTGCATATTACCTCAAACTATTATATCTGCAAGCTTGCCATATTCAGTCGACTACTAAAAGTTTTATGTCAACTCAATAACGATTAATTTTAATTATTGACAATTCACCACCCTCTTGTACTTTCAATTGGTATCGGAGCTTGGCTCACACTTTTTATTTTCTGCTTAACAGCTTGTGAGAAAAAGATCATGGCAAATCAGGTTATCATAGCAGCTCTCTTCCAAGAAGGAACTTCACAAGTAAGACCACCTTACTTCAATGGACAACCTTTCTCCCACTGAAAAATCCGAATGGAATTCTTCACCAAGGCATACGACGTCAAAGTATGGAGCGTTATCAAGAAGGGAAATTACCCACTGCCTGCCAACACTCCACTACTCGCTGACCCTGATGATATAGACTCATACTCGAAAGAGCAACTAGAAGCTGTACAAATAAACAACAAGGAAGGAAATCTCCTTCACAATGCAATAAGTGGTGAAGAATATGAGAAATATCTACTTGTGATACAGCCAAAGAGATGTGGGACAAACTTGAGGTTACCTATAAAGGTACAAGCAAAGGAAACTCACATTAATATGCTAGTTCACGACTATGAACTATTCTCAATGAAGGAAGGAGAATCCATCGAAGTAATGTTTGCCAGGTTCAGTAAGATAATCAGTGACTTAAAAGCTTTTGGCAAACAATACACCAGTGGCGAACAGGTTAGGAAAATTCTCAGAAGTCTACCAACCACTTGGCAGACTAAAGTTGTCACTCTGGAATCCAAAGATCTTAACAAGTTATCATATGATGAACTACGAGGAGAGCTCATTGCTTTCGAAAGAACACACCTGAAGAAGACAAATCAAGAGGAGAAAAAGAAAATTGTGGCATGCAAAACCACTACTGAATCGACTGAAAATGAAGTTGATGATCCTGAAGCCCTATAAGAAGAAATTGCTATGATCTCTAGAATCATGGATGTACAGATGAGAAGATATAGAAATACAAGGAAAGGAAGATTTCCACCAAGAAGGTCTAGGCAATACAACGAACAAGATAAGAATGATGGTAAATGCTACGAATGTGGAAAATTTAGGCACATCCAAGCAGAATGTCCAGAACTGAAAAGGAAGATCTCAAGAGGATTCAACAAGAACATATCATTTGGAGACTGGAGCGATGAGGATGACTCAGATCATGAAGAAATAGCAAATCTCTGCTTCTTGAAAATTCTAGAAAATGAGATTAACAAAACTTCAGGATGCTGGACAGATGAAGATGATTCAGACAATGAAAATTATTTTATGGCAGAAGGAGAAACTAGCGAGGAACACCACAGAGTAAGTCGCAAAGGAAAATTCTATCTAGATAGTACGTGTTCCAGTCACATGACAGGTGACTAAAACTTTTTCAAGAAGGTTACAAAGATTGATGGAGGAAGCGTCAAATTTAGAGATGATTCAAGAGGCAAAATAGTTGGCACTGGAACAATTCCCTTTAATAAAAATTGTGACATTACTGAGGTATATCTTGTTGATGGACTAAACTACAATTTTCTCAGTATAAGTCAACTCTGTGACTCAGGATATGAGGTAAAATTTAAGAGAACATGTTGTGCCATCGAAGACGAATCAGGTAAAATAATTCTTCCTGGAAAGAGGTACGGAAATGTTTACATACTTGATGGATTCGAAAATATAGATACTTACATTTGCCTAACTTCTATATCTGATGATACTTGGTTGTGGCACAGAAGACTAGGTCATGCCAGCATGCATTTGATTGAAAAATTATCCAAATGATTTAGTTATTGGATTACCTAAACTAAATTTCTATAGAACTCATATTTGTGATACATGTCAAATGGGTAAGCAAACTAGAAACTCTTTCAAAAACAAAGACATGGTGTCTACTTCAAAACCGTTGCAATTACTTCATATGGATTTATTTGGACCTACTAGAACTGCTAGCATAGGAGGCAAGAAATATGCATTTTTTTATTGTTGATGACTTTTCATGTTTTACTTGGATGATTTTCCTGTCTCATAAAGATGAAGCCTTAAGAAATTTTGAAGTTTTCTGCAAAAGGATTGAAAGAGAAAAGGGCTATCTGATCTCAAAAATCCAAAGTGATCATGGAGGCGAGTTTGAAAGTAAAGAATTTGAAGATTTCTGTAACGATCAAGGTTACACCCACAATTTCTCCGCACCACGCTCACCACAGTAAAATGGAGTTGTGGAAAGAAAGAACAGAACTCTTCAAGACATGGAAAGAACCATGTTGTTAGAACATTCAGTCCCAAATCATTTCTGGGATGAAGGTGTGAGTACGGCATGTCACATTCTCAACCGTTGTCTTATAAGGCCTATTCTGAAAAAGACTCCCTATGAACTCTGGAAAGGTAAACGTCCTAATATCAGTTATTTTCATCCATTTGCAAGTAAGTGCTTCATTCATAACAACAGTAAGGACAATTTTGGAAAATTTGATCCAAGAAGTGATGAAGGTATTTTTCATGGTTATTCATTAAATAACTGATCATTTAGGGTTTAAAATAAACGTACTCTGTGTAGAAGAATCTGTTCATGTTATATTTGATGAAAATAATCCCTTGGTCGAGAAAGGAACTAATGCAGGTGATGAAGATCAAACTCAAGAAGCTCAGGATAAAGGAAAATCACAGGAGTTTACTAATACCACAGATGTGATTGAGTCAACTGAACAAGCCAGCAACAACTCTCCTGAACAACATACGGAGTCAACTACAAACACTGTCCGACTAAATGAATGCAGGAGCGAACCTGAATATCCACAGAAATATATCATAGGGGATCCAAAAGAAGGAACGAAAACCAGGGCTGCCATAAAAAAGAAAGCAAATATTGCCTTGATATCTCAAATAGAGCCCAAAAAGGTAGAAGAAGCATTGAAGGATTCTAGCTGGGTGAAAGCCATGCAAGAGGAACTAGATCAATTCAGCAAGAATCAAGTATGGAAGTTAATACCCAGACATAATAATGTATCTGTTATTGGAACAAAATGGGTATTTAGAAATAAATTCAATGAAGAGGGACAAGTCATAAGGAACAAGGCCAGATTAGTTGCTCAAGGCTATTCACAAGAAGAAGGAGTCGACTATGATGAAACCTTTGCCATAGTAGCTCGACAGGAGTCTATACGAATCCTGCTAGCCTATGCATTATTTAAAGGATTCAGGTTGTTTCAAATGGATGTCAAAAGTGCTTTTCTGAATGGATTCATTGAAGAGGAACTTTTTGTAAAACAACCTCCAGGTTTTGAAGACTCAAAATTCCCATATCATGTGTACAAGCTTACTAAGGCCCTATATGGACTGAAACAGGCTCTACGTGCCTCGTATGATAGGTTAAGTACTTTCCTGGTTGATCATGGGTTTACCAGAGGTAAAATTGATACTACTCTATTCATTAAACGATCAACATAAGGTAATCTTATCATTCAAATTTATGTTGATGACATTATCTTTGGTAGTGCTAACTCTCTTATGTGGAAGGAATTTGCAAACCTCATGCAAAGCGAATTCGAAATGAGCATGATGGGTGAACTCACATTTTTCCTTGGGCTTCAAATTAATCAAAATGAAGAAGGAACCTTCATTTGTCAGACCAAATATACAAAGGAACTAATCCAAAAATTTGGCATGAGCAACGCAAAATCAATTGGCGCTCCTATGAGTCCGGCTACAAATTTGGATAAGGATGAACAGGGTACTCCAGTTGATGAAACCAAATATAGATGAATGATTGGATCACTACTATATCTGACCGCAAGTCGACCAGATATTATGTTTAGCGTTTGTAAATGTGCCAAGTTTCAGTCAGTTCCCAAGGAGTCACATCTGACTGCTGTAAAAAGAATTATTCGACATTTTATTGGCACAGTATATCATAGATTATGGTATCCTCGCTTTAACTCCTTTAAATTAGAAGGTTTCTCAGATGCAGATTTAGTAGGTGATAAGGAAGACAGGAAGAGAACGAGTGGCACTTGTCAACTACTAGGAAAGGCTTTAATATCCTGGAACAGTAAAAACCAAGCATCAGTCGCCTTATCCACTACCGAAGCTGAGTATATTTCCATTGGTCAATGTTGTGCACAACTCCTGTGGATGTCTCATCAATTAGGTGACTATGAACTTTCTTCTACACCTATACAAATCTTTTGTGATAATTCAAGTGCAATTTGTCTTTCAAAAAATCCTGTGCATCACTCTAGTGCAAAGCATATAGACACTAAGCATCATTTTATTAGAGATCATGTTCTTAAGGGTAACATAGAATTAGCCTTTGTTGGCACTGTTGCCCAATTAACTGATATTTTTAGTAAACCTTTGTTGGAAGAAAGATTTTGCTCTTTGAGAAAATTACTTGGTATAATCTGTTTTTCAAAAAACTCTTAGGGCCAAATTGCTTTTTTTCAAAAACTTGTCATAATTGCTCTTTTTCAATGCATTAATTACGCTTTCATTCTCTTCCCTCTCTTTTTATTCTGTTTCACATCAGTTCGCAGTCGAAGATGGAAAACCAATCATCACATCGCTTCAACTAACACCTTTTTCCTTTTCTGTACTCAAAAGTTAAGCCTTTTCGGGTCACTCTCATCTCGACCCTATGTCTCTTCAATCTGTAAAAACCCTCTCTTCTCCCATGGCAAAAACCCCCCAAAAACCCCTCCGCTTCCACCAGAAAAAGCACTCGCTCTAAGGTAAAACCCTCTTCAGCGCTTCCTGAGCAAGTAGACCTAAGGTATGATCATTCTGAGGGCTTCGCCTCTTCTCAAGGAGCGTTTTCTGAACATTCTCATCTCTTAGGAGAAAAAGCCTCTGGTAAGTGTCCCATGGAGGATCCTCCTGTCTCTTCCACTCCAAATAAATCGAAATTCGATTTCTCTACTTCCCTCGATTCTGACCTAAATTTCTGGGAAACCCCAAACAGGGACTTTTTCATCTCTCTCAAGAATAAACCCATCGCCCATGGAAGAGTTGTGGATCTTGATGATATGGAAGCTCTCAACTGTAAGGTAAAGGATCTATTTTTGTACCAAGGGTGGGAAAAATTTCTCTTTATTTATCCGCCTAAAGTGTATGAGCCCTTAGTCCGTATGTTTTATGCTAATATTCTAGTAAACCTGATAAGCTTGAAACTCTTGTTCTGGGTAAATGCATTGTTCTTGACTGTGCCCTGTTCGATTCTATTTTTCTCTGTCGTTGCACTGGTTTCCCCACTCTCTTTAAAATGTTTGGCCTTAGGACTTTGAAATTTCCTTTGACCTGGCCAAACAGTGCATTACTGAAAATCCCTCTGAATCCCTTCCCAACCAATTGGGGCCTAGTGATGTAAGCTTTGAAACTCGGGTTCTCGCCCACATTGTTGCAACCACTCTTCTCCCTAGAACTGGTTCCTACTCCACCTTCTCTCAAAGGGACACCTTCTTTGTCTATTGTCTCATCACCAAACTCAAACTCAAGTTGTCCTCCTGGGTCATAAATTTTATGATTGAGAGTGCTGAAGATCCCACCAGTTTACCTTTTGGTATGGCCATCACCCACATTCTAGAAGCTCATCAAATTTCGCTTTCTGACTACCCATTTATTCCTGTTTCCAGGTCCGACAATTCTAGAGCTTTCACTAGTATGGGGTATGTGAGTGTCAAGGGTGCCTGGGTTAAGAAGGGTGAGAGTGAAGCAAAACAGAACCCGAAGGAATCCAAGTCGTCATCTGCTATTCCACCCCCTCTCATTAGTTCCGACCTGAGTGAGATGCTAAGCTCCATTGACTCCCAACTCTTAGATATCAAGACTCTCCTTTTCACTACTCAGTCGACGGTGGGTGCTATCCATGCTATTTCAAAGGAAACTGGGTCTGATGTGTCTAAAATCAGGGTGGCTGTGCAAAAGGTAAGGGAGAATGTGGTTAAAGCCTTCAAGGAGGTCCACGACAGGTTAGATGGATTGAACACTGCTGCAAACACCAGCTTTGAACAGTTGAAGGAGGCGATCTGCAACACTCTTACTTACTTCCTGCGTCGCTAGTGTGGATGTGTTTTACAGACAATTTTTGTTTCAAACTTGTTTTGGCTTTGTTTTGGGCTGTGCCCTTGGACATTTTTTTTTCTTTTCCTCTGTGGATAGTACTATTTTTTTTGCCTGTTAATCCCTCTCTGCTGATGTCAAAAAGGGGGAGAATATATATCTCTGGGGTCTGTTATATATGCAGGTTCAAGTCGACTATGCTACATGCATAGACAATACTTTTTATTCTATTGTATGTGCAGGTTCCAGTCGACTATGCTACATGCATAGACAATACTCTTTATTCTACTGTATGGTTCCAGTCGACTATGCTACATGCATAGACATTACTCTTTATTCCTTGAACAGATTAAGTCGACTATGCTACATGTCTAGAAGTACTATACAGGTACGAGTCGACTGCACACATTGAGGGGGAGATTAAATCCAGTTGACTACACACATTGATGGGGAGCCAAGTCAGCCAGTAACAAAAAGGGAAGTCAACTACTGTTTACTTCGTTACATCTACGTATATTATTTTGCCATCATAAAAAAGGGGGAGATTGTTTGATCATATTTTAATAATGCAATTAATATATATGTGCAGGAGTTCAAAGAAATAAAGAAGAACTATTGAAATGGCTGTGTCGAACAAGGAAGGAAATCACTCACAAGGGAAGCTACCTGAATAACGCACGGGGTACAAGGAAAGCTACAAATCTACATCTGCAAATCAGGATTAGCTCCGTGAATCTGGGAAATCAAATCAGCCATAACGAAGTGAAGATTCGAAGTAATCTGTGATTGATGAAATGACAGGAGAATAATAAAGGCTAGAAGATTCGGATAGTGGTCAAGTTTGGAAGGTCCAACAATCAAGGAGAAATCATGTGAATCCATTATCTGCCAAAGGAAAAGATATCAAGAGAAGCAACGGATAGTACCTTATTCTTGGAAAGAATCAGTTCTTTCCAAGGATCAAAACCCTTGGGTTGACAAGCCTTCACCATTCTCCTTTGTATAAATTTACTGCGTAACACCATCCTTAGATTTACTTTGATCGAACCAAAATAATTCTCTCCATTCTACTGCAAACAAGTATAGTAGCCAACATATATCTGCAGTGTAATAAGTCAGGGATAGAAAGATGGCATACCACTGGTGAGGCATTGTATCAAACGAGTGCTAGAGAATCTGGGTGATACACATCATAGCTGTACTCGAAAGAAAACTCATTTGCTTGAAGATAAATCCCTTGCAACCCAAGGGGACTGGATTAGGATTTACATTGAATCCGAACGAGTATATATTTCCTGTTGTCTTTAATTTCTGCATTTACTTTCTGCATATTACCTCAAACTATTATATCTGCAAGATTGCCATATTCAGTCGACTACTAAAAGTTTTAAGTCAACTCAGTAATGATTAATTTTAATTATTGACAATTCACCCCCCCCCCCTGTACTTTCACAACATAGGGTCTCCAATCCCTAGTTGAGATTTTAGGCATAGGGTTTCCACTCCCTAGTCGCCCTTTTGCCAACATAGGGTCTCCAATCCCTCGTTGAGATTATTTTAAGAAATAGGGTCTCTATCCCCTAGTCGCCCTTTTTCCAACATAGGGTCTCCATCCCCTAGTCTCCCTTTTGCCAACATAGGGTCTTCACTCCCTAGTTGTGATTTTAGACATAGGGTTTCCACTCCCTAGTTGAGATTTTTAGACATAGGGTCTCCACTCCTAGTTGCCTTTTACCAACGTAGGGTCTCCACTCCCTAGTCTCCTTTTGCCAACATAAGGTCTCCACACCATAGTTTAGATTTTAGACATAGGGACTCCACTCCCTAGTTGAGATTTTAGACATAGGGTCTCCACTCCCTAGTTGCCTTTTGCCAACATAGAGTATCCACTCCCTAGTCGCCTTTTGCCAACATAGGGTCTCCACTCCCTAGTTGAGATTATTTTTAGACATAGGGACTCCATCTCCAAGTCGCCTTCTGCCAACATAAGGTCTCCAATCCCTAGTTGCGATTTTAGACATAGGGCCTCCCCTCCCTATACACCCTTTTGCCAACATAGGGTCTCTAATCCCTATTTGAGATTATATTTCGACGTAGGGTCTCCATCCCCTAGTGGCCCTTTTGCCAACATACGATCTCCAATCTCTTATTGAGATTATTTTAAGGTATAGGGTCTCCATCCCCTAGTCGCCCTTTTGCCAACATAGGGTCTCCAGTCCCTAGTTGAGATTATTTTTAGACATAGGGTCTCCATCCCCTATTCGCCTTTTGCCAACATAAGGTCTCCACTCCCTAGTTGAGATTTTAGACAAAGGGTGTCCACTCCCTAGTTGAGATTTTAGACATAGGGTCTCCACTACCTAGTCGCGCTTTTGCCAACATAGGGTCTACAATCCCTAGTTGAGATTATTTTTAGACATAGGGTCTCCACTCCCTAGTTGCCTTTCGCCAACATAAGGTCTCCAAATCCTAGTGTAGAATATTTTTAGACATAGGGTTTCCATCCCCTGGTCGCCTTTTGCCAACATAGAGTCTCCAATCTCTAGTTGAGATTATTTCAAGACATAGGGTCCTCATCCCCTAGTCGCCTTTTGCCAACATAGGGTCTAACATCCCTAGTTGAGATTATTTTTAGACATAAGGTCTCCACTCACTAGTCGCCTTTTGCCAACATAGGGTCTCCACTCCCTAGTTGAGATATTTAGACATAGTGTCTGCACTCCCTAGTCGCCTTTTGCCAACATAGGGTCTCCATTCCCTAGTTGAGATTTTAGACATAGGGTCTCTACTCCCTAGTCGCCTTTTACCAACATAGGATCTCTACTCCCTAGCTGAGATTTTTAGACACAATGGCTCCACTCACTAGTTGCATTTTTCCAACTTAGGCTCTCCACTCCCTAATAGAGATTTTTGACATAGGGTCACTACTCCCTAGTCGCCTTTTGCCAACGTAAGGTCTCCACTCCCTAGTTGAGATTATTTTTTGACATAGGGTCTCCATCCCCTAGTCGCATTTGTCCAACATGGGGATTCTAATCCCTAGTTGGGATTTTAGACATAGGGTTTACACTCCCTAGTCACCCTTTTGTCAACATAGGGTCTCCAATCCCTAGCTGAGATTATTTTTAGACATAGGATCTCCACTTCCTAGTCCCCTTTTGCATACGTAGGGTCTCTACTCCCTAGTTGAGATTTTAGACATAGGGTCTCCACTTCCTAGTCGCCTTTTGCCAACATAGGGTCTCCATCCCCTAGTTGAGATTTTTAAACATAGGGTCTCCACTCTCTAGTCGCCTTTTGCCAACATTGGGTCTCCACTCCCTAGACGAGATTTTTAGACATAGGGTCTCCACTCCCTAGTCGCCTTTTGCCAACATAGGGTCTCTACTCCCTAGTTGAGATTTTAGATATAGGGTCTGCACTCCCTAGTCACCTCTTGTTCACATAGGGTCTCCACTCCCTAGTTGCCTTTTGCCGACATAGGGTGTCCACTCCCTAGTTGAGATTATTTTTAGATATAGGGTCTGCATCCCCTAGTCGCCTTTTGCCAACATAGGGTCTCCAATCCCTAGTTGAGATTTAAGACATAGGGTCTCCACTCCCTAGTCGCCCTTTTGCCAACATAGGGTCTCCAATCCCTAGTTGAGATTATTTTTAGACGTAGGGTCTTAATACCCTAGTCGCCTTTGTGATAATATAGGGTCTCCAATCCTTCGTTGAGAATATTTCTAGACACAGGATCTCCATCCCCTAGTCGCCTTTTTTCCAACATAGGGTCACCAATCCCTAGTTGAGATTATTTTAAGACATACCCTAGTCGCCCTTTTGCCAACATAGGGGCTCCAATCCCTAGTTGAGATTATTTTTAGACAGAGAGACTCCATCCCTTAGTCGCCTTTTGCCAACATAGGGTCTCCACTCCCTAGTTGAAGTTTTAGACATAAGGTCTCCACTCCCTAGTCGCCGTTTTTCCAACATAGGATCTACAATCCCGAGTTGAGATTATTTTCAGGCATAGGGTCTCCACTCCCTAGCCGCCTTTTGCCAACATAGGATCTCCAATCCCTAGTTGAGATTATTTTTATACATAGGGTCTCCATCCCCTAGTCGCCTTTTGCAAACATAGGGTCTCCAATCCCTAGTTGAGATTATTTTTAGATATAGGGTCCTCATCCCCTAGTCGCCTTTTGCCAACATAGGATCTCCAATCCCTACTTGAAATTATTTTTAGACATAGGGTCTCCACTCCCTAGTCGCCTTTTGCCAACATAGGGTCTCCACTCTCTAGTTGATATTTTTAGTCATAGGGTCTCCACTCCCTAGTCGCTTTTTGCCAACGTAGGGTCTCCACTCCCTAGTTGAGATTTTAGACATAGGGTATCCACTCCCTTGTCACCTTTTGCCAACATAGGGTCTCCACTCCCTAGTTGAGATTTTAGACATAGGGTTTTCACTCCCTAGTCGCCTTTTGCCAAGATAAGGTCTCCACTCCCTAATTGATATATTTTTAGACATAGGGTATCCATTCCCTGGTCGACTTTTTGCCAACATAGGGTCTCCAATCCCTAGTTGATATTATTTTTGGACATAAAGTTTCCATCCCATAGTCACCTTTTGCCAACATAGGGTCTCCACTCCCTAGTTGAGATTTTAGACATAGGGTCTCCACTCCCTAGTCACCCTTTTGCCAACATAGGGTCTGCAATCCCCAGTTGAGATTATTTTTAGACATAGGGTCTCCACTCCCTAGTTGCCTTTTGCCAACATAGGGTCTCCAATCCCTAGTTGAGATTATTTTTAGACATAGGGTCCCCATCCCCTAGTCGCCTTTTGCCAACATAAAATCTTCAATCCCTAGTTTAGATTATTTTTAGACATATGGTCTCCATCTCCTAGTCGCCTTTTGCCAACATAGGGTCTCCAATCCCTTGTTGAGATTATTTTTAGACATGGGTCAACATAGGGTCTCCAATCCCTTGTTGAGATTATTTTAGGCATAGGTTCTCCATCTCCTAGTCGTCTTTTGCCAACATAAGGTCTCCAATCCCTAGTTGAGATTAGTTTTAGACATAGGGTCTCTATCCTCTAGTCACCTTTTGCCAACATAAAGTCTCCAATCCCTAGTTGAGATTATTTTTAGACATAGGGTCTCCATCCCCTAGTCACCTTTTTCCAACATAGGGTCTCCAATCCCTAGTTGAGATTATTTTGAGACATAGAGTCTCCATTCTCTAGTCGACTTTTCCAATACAAGGTCTCCACTCCCTGGTTGAGTTTTTTAGATATAGGGCTTCACTCCCTAATCTCTTTCTCCTAAAAACACGTGATCCTTTTTTTGTTGCTTTCAATAAAGAAATAGTTTAGATTTTAGATACAAATAACTCATGAAATTTTCCTAGTGAAAACCTGGGCAGAAAAATTTTGTTCGTTTATTTGTTTTGGCGTATGAGCAGGTTTTGCCTTGAGGCACAGGGTTCGAGACGATAAAAAAATGAGTCTTAATCCGAAATAAAGAAAACAATAAAAGAGCAAAAAGAAGTGAACTCAAAGTGCTGAAGCGGAGAAAGATGCGGACTCCTCAAGATATGATTGAAGTCACAGGCTTTGCGTGTCCTGCATTGATCCAAAGCTGAAGTATGAACCAGCGGTTATAGCTGACGAGCATCTAGATTTAGGTCGAAGTCTGCAGCAAGAATCTGTCCCAAATTTACACCACAAGATCCTCACAACCTCCCCTTTCCCAATCCCTAACCAGTTTCCCTCGAATCCCTCTTGAATCTCTCAAATCTTCAATTGAAATAAATCGATCCCAAACCCTAAAACCCCAAATCTCCCGAATCGATAAGTTTCAGTTGAAGGATTGGGGTTGAAGTTGATTTTATTCGTGTGTTCTCATTGAGAACACATGATTAATGTCAATCTCGGCCAAAATCGAAGTTTGTTGAAGCCAAAGTCCAGCCTGTCATCCGTTTGCTCTATTAGGTATCTCAGTCCTTGTTCTCTTTCATTTGTTTTTGTTTTTACTCCTATTTTTTCATCTTCTTTTGATTATTCTCCTTTTCTTTATTTTTATTTTTTTTGAAATCTTTTCTCCATGTCTGTTGATTCTAGCCAGCATATTTTGTTCCGTTTGTTTAGTTTTTTTGTTCAAGTTTCCCTCCTATTTTTGTTTTATTTGGAGTCTTTAGTTCCAAGAGTTCATATAACTCCGATTGCCCTTTTCTTGAATTTTTCTACTGGATTCTCAATTGAATTTAGGCTCTGTCAACAGAGGCCTAAAAGGAGGGGTTGGTCCGGGTTTTTGCAAGCCCAGTTCTGGTTTGTCTTGGGTCAATTTGACCCAGGTTGTTTTTGAGGGTAAATAACATTGGTTTAAAGGTTAGTTTAAGGATTTTAGTTTAGGGAATCTCTTATAACTGACTTAGGAAATTTTCTGGAAAGTAGAAAAGGGACTGACTTGGCAAACATGTTAAAAAATTAAGGACTAGCTAGCAAAAATAAAAATTTGAAAAGGAGTAATGGGAAAAATCTAAACCATTTTCTACTACCCTAGAGCTTCTCTATAAAAGGGTGTTACTTCCTGATCAAGTCAGCTTTTTTAGAGAAATAGAACATTGAAAATTATTAGAAACAGCTGAGTTTTAAACTATTGAAATTTCTTTCAATTTTGGTGAAGAATTTGGTTCTGGTTTCCTGTTTCTTTCTTAAATCTACATAGTCGAACTTTCCTCAGTAATTGCTGGTTATTCTGGATTCAAAAACGATTTAAAATCTTGGTTTGTTGCTGCTTGGTTTTGCTGAGTTACTGCTTTTGCTTCCTCTTTTGCTGAGTTACTGTTATTGCTTCCTCTTTTGCTGAGTTGTTGTTGCTGTTTCTTCTTAAGCTTCAAGCTAATTTTCCTTGTTATTTTGCTATGTTCAGGTATGCTTTGGACCTCAAATGACATGTTGAAATTGAAAATGAGGACGTTTGATGATACAATATTTCATTGCAATCTATTTTGTATTATTTGATTTTGTATTTATTTAGCCTTACCATGTGTTTATGTGTTTGTTATGTTGTTATTATTGAAGTACTTGTAAGGTGAATAAGTAATTGAGTCTATCATGTGTTGAACTTTAAATCATTTTCTAGGTTTTATTTTGTTTTTTTTTCTAATGAAATCAGCAAACATTTGTTCTTTTTTCAAGGTCTGGAGTCAGACAACTTTAAGTCCATGTTAATAAAGGAAGTCTTTCTGAAATTATATTGGTGTTTTGCTGGAAATTTGAATTTTGTGATGTTAAATGATGGAATAATCTATGTATGAGTTGTTATAACATTAGGAATTGTATCTTCATCATAGAATGTATTTTGGTGTCAAAATGTACTTTCCGTCTGTTTAAGGATTGTCAGTCTTTTTCCAAACTCAAGATTTTCATGAAAATTATAGTTTTCCTCAAGTGTTAATGCCGAATCACGAAACTGGACTGTTAGCATTGGCCCAGTGTGCCAAATTTCTCCTTCGGCAATTAGATTCTCGAACTGGACTTCATGTTGAGCCCAGTTTTTGTTTTCGTGCTTGTCATGGACTGGCAATTGGCAATTGGGCCCACAGCCAGCTTGGGCCTGTTCAACAACCAAATGCTGGTTTCGTTTATTGCTAGGCTATTGGTTTTTAAGTTTGGCTTAAACATTTTCTTAAAATAAATTAAAAATCCCCCTTAGTCTTTTAATCAATTATTTAGACTCTTTCCATTAGATTTGAGGTGTGCCACATTAGCAAAGACTCTTTTAATCAAAGTGAAATTGAGGTGTGCCTTGTCGAATAAAATTCCAAAACCCATGGCCCTTACTTAATTAACTTTTAAGTCTTTAGAAATCGAGGTGTGCCATTAGTAGAATTTTCCATGTCCCTCGCAAACGTTTTTATTAACTTGAAAGTGCGTAGTTGCTTTAGGCGCACTATTTTTAAATTAATTTTCTAAATTCGGGTATGCATTTTTTATGACCCTACTCCAATTCTCAACAAAATTAAATAAAATGTGTCGTGGACCGCGGATACATTTCATGTGGCGTGGTTCAAGATGTGTTTTAAATAAGGTTTAATCTTCGTAAAATTAATTAAAAGCGACTAATAAGTTAAAAATATACCATAGGTTACAACATATATTAAAATCAGATAATAGGCCAATTATAATAGTTTAAGCGACCGTGCTAGAACCACGGAACCCGGGAATGCCTAACACCTTCTCCTGGATTAACAGAATTCCGTACTTAGAATTTCTGGTTCGTAGACTTCAAAAAGAAAGTCAAATTTCCTCGATCTAGGATTTTAAAATAAACCGGTGACTTGGGATACCAAATAAACTATTCCAAGTGGCGACTCTAAAATTAAATAAATAATTCCATTTCGAATAATGTCACTTAAATTGAAAAAACTTCCTTATATACCTTTTGGGGTGTGTAAAAAGGAGGTGCGATGGTATCAATAACACACACACACATATATATATATATATATATATATATATATAAAATCTAATTCATTTATGAAAAATATTTTGTTTAGAAAAATTCAAAAATGAACCAAAAAAAATTTGCCATGTACCTGAACTACGTAATGATCTGATTCATGCGGCGACATGATACATAGGCAACCCACAAAAGGTTTGATCAAATAATTTTTAATTACCGTAAGTGAGGGATCAATATAAGGCGAGTGAAAGGAAAAATGAAAAAAAAAAGAGAAAGAAATAACAGTGTCAATAAGCAACAAATTGATAAGTCAGAATGAAACATGAGGCTTTCCAAACGCATGTTAGAGATGGTGATATTTTAGGAGCATAGAATATCTACGTGTGATTCCTATCTGTGAAATGCGTAACCCTAACACATTTGTTGCCTCTTATCTAGTAAGCTTAAGGTGGTTGGTTTGTGGTGAAACTGGCAACACATCATTACTTCATAAGATCTAAGGGAGCAGTTGTAATGGATAACCTTGATGAAATTGAGTTGGTCAGTGATAATCCGTATGGCCAGTCAGTTGCACAAGATTCGGAGGAAATAAGAAAATTGAGACAACAATCGTCAGATATATATCAAGCTTGGGTTTTCAGTCGACCTCCACCCCAAGGTCCCTCAGAGGGAACTTCTACCATACCCTAGGCTACTCAACCACCGCTCCATGTAACGGGCGATCACATTTTATCACCAGGGTATGTGCCAAACTACAACCTCCATGCTGCCCTTAGTACCTCTAATATGCGACCTCCAGTCACACTGGTCAGGAACCCCCCTCTCGTCGTGTGTGGTGCACCAGTATATACAGTTCCGCCACCACCTCCTGTGATGGGGCCAAACAATGAGCCATCATCTCATGCTTATGATAGCCAATACTATTCTCCAAATATGGCTTTTAGGATCTCGTCTACAATCAGACTCCTCAGTACGAGTCACCAGTGGAAAATGAAAAGCCTACCACGACGGTTGAGCCAGATGAGATGGCCAGGAAAATAAAAAGACTTAAACAGAATATTAAGAACATACAGGGACTAGGTGGTCACAAAAGTGTTTCATTCAGTGATCTATGCATGTTCCCTTACATCCATTTGCCATGAGGGTTCAAGCCCCCAAAATTTGAGAAATATGATGGACACGGTGACCCTATCGCCCACTTAAAAAGGTACTGCAACCAGCTGAGGGGTGCAGGAGGAAAAGAAGAGTTGTTGATGGCTTTTTTTGGGAAAATGCCTTATGGGGGGTAGCTTCCGAATGGTTCATTGAACAAGGTATCTCTCACTAGCATGTTTGGGATGACATGGCCCAGACCTTCGTCAAACAATTTCAGTACAACATTGATATTGCACCGCATCATTATTCCTTGTCCAATATGAAGAAAAATCCAACCTAAAGTTTTAGGGAGTATGCCATTAAGTGGAGGGAGCAAGCGGCTAGAGTTAAGACACCCATGGATAAGCACGAGTTGATCATTATTTTTCTGGAGGCTCAAGAGCCTGATTACTTTCAGAACATGATGTCCGCGATGGATAGACCTTTTGCAGAAGCAATCAAAATAGGGGAGATGGTCAAAAATGGCCTCAATACTCACAGAATTATAAGTCAAGCTGCTCTCAAAGCCACCACCCAAGCTATCCAAAATGGGTCGGGAGGTTTAACAAATATAAAGAAGAGAGATGAAGGGTCCATGAAGGCTTCGGGATCTAGGAAAGTTCAAAGAGGGTCATCGCAATGGCATGAAAAGTTGCCTTTTGCTCTTTTGGGATACTGCACGATTGTTTGCACATCTGTTGGTGCAACTCCGTATCTACTTGTATATGGAACTAAAGCTGTAATACCCACTGAAGCTGAAATTCCCTCTCTCCGAATTATTATGGTATCAGAGATTGAAGACACTGAGTGGGCTAAGACCCGATTAGAATAACTGATGTTGATCGATAAAAAATAGCTAGCAGTAGTGTGTTTCAGCCAATTATACCAGCAAAGAATGGCACGCGCTTACAAAAAGAAAGTGCGCCCAAAGGCAGTTTGAGATAGGCCAGCTAGTTTTGAAATGCATCCTTCCGCACCAGGTTGAAGCTAAAGGAAAGTTCGCACCAAACTGGCATGGACCCTACATCATCAAGAAAGTGTTACCAAAAGGAGCCTTGCACTTGGTCGATGAAGAAGGACGGGCAGACATGACTATTAATGCAGATGCAGTCAAAAGATATTATATTTGATATATAGCCACTATAGAACTTTCATGCATGATTTTCTCAAATCGAGATGACGAAGGCTATTATTTGCTCGTTATTCCAAATAGATGTCACTCTTTTATTAACCCTTTTGATCCATATTTGTCTTCTTTGTTTTTCTCCTTCTGGAAACTGTGTACTTGTAAAAATAAAGAAAGAAAGAAAGAAAGAAAAAATAGTCAAAAAACAAAGCTTCGGAGTCATTGAACTATGTCCGACCTGATTTCGAAAGGATACGTAGGCAGCCTTACCCTAGGTTCGATCCCATCAGAACAAAAATCTATATTCCCAATGTCTCACCTCCTTTTTCCGCTACTACTCCCCGTGAAGGATATAGTAAAAGGAGTTTTTTCCAATTAAAGGACAATCGAAACGGGATTCGTTTTATTAAAGATTCAGAGTCGCCACTTGGGAGATTTATGGTGTCCCAAGTCATCAGTTTGAATCCTGAATCGAGGAAAGGGTTTGACTCTGCTTAATAGTCGCGAACCAGAAATCCGGGTAAGGAATTCTGTTAACCTGGGAGAAGGGGTTAGGCACTCCCAAGTTCCGTGGTTCTAGCACGGTCGCTCAACTGCTATATTTGGATAAAATATGATTTTAATACATGTTAAACCTATAGTGTAATTGTAGAATTATTTACTGCTTTTAGTCAATTATTAAGAAAGTGAACATCGTTTAAGAACGTATTTTTTGGATCACGTCACATGAAATGCACCCGGATCCTCGACACATTCTTATTCAACATTTTGGGATTTGGATTTGGGTCGCATGAAATGCACACCCGTATTTAAGAAGGTAAAATTATTAAAAGCGCGCTTAAAGTGGCTAGCGTGTTATTAACTTTGCGGAAGGCCATGAAAATTTGCTAAATGACACGTCCCGAATTCTAAGTGTTTTAATATAAATATCTAAGGAGGCCCCCGCAATTTATACATTTTGTTTGGCAAGGCTCATCTCATTTATTATTTAAAGGACATCATAGAGCAAGCTATAGTTCTCTATTTAATTTTATCTCTAAAGAATCCTAATTAATCAATTTTATTAAATTCGGGCTTCAAGTTCAAGTCTGGATTCAAACAAAAGGACAAGCCTTTTAGTTTGGATCCGCTACCTAACCCGAAGGTCCAAATTTGTATCATGGCGTTTTAACTTGAAAAAGACGAGAATTTCAGATTTTTAACATATTGGATTAAAAATACAGTCCAATCCTAGCGTTCATTATTTCAGTACTAGATGACATGGGTCTTTGACTCCTGAAATTGGCCCAATATAAATTACGCACAATCAGTTACTCTGCTAGGCTTTTGCCAGCTCCGGGCTCCAAGGCAAGCCCTATTAATAAGCTAGGAAAAACTGGAATTGGGCCAGCCTGTGCGTGACTGGGGCCCAAACACGTGCAGTAGCAAAGAGAGGAAAATGCAGCCCAATTGGTTAGATAACTATCAAATTAGCTCTTTTATTGCATTAATAAGTTCTACACATATACGAAGAGGTAGCTACTGCAATGTTCATACTGAAGTTTTACTTTAATTCAAAAAATAAAAATAAGCGTGAAACAAACTTCAACTACCGCAAGTGTGATCCAAATGTGAACCACGAGTTTTACTTATTTTGATACCTGTTTTTTTTTCAACTACTTAATCCAAACCTTGAGCTGCATTTATAACAATCCAATACAATAACTATGATGATTAACCAATTTCTAGTGTACAGTTACCACAACAAACCTATATGCAATTCTATTGATATGAACTAAAACGAAGCCAACAGTCCAATCATAATCAGGATTACACAGTCTAAATGTTCAGTCCAGTCATAAGATCCTCAATCTATTACATGCTATAATGAAGCACTAATTAAATATAAGTCAAAGAACAAATAAAGGACTTCAATAGGAGAGGCCAGATCATCTCTTCATTTCATTTCAAAAGTTAGGGGAATACAAGGTGTGTACCTGAAGGTCAAAACACAAGAGAGAAATGGTCAGCACATCCACAACAGCAAACAGAACTTAGTGAGCAACCACAAGCTCGAACTCAACCAGAAACAGCTCCAATCCAGTAAATGTTTTGCATCAAATCAAGCATAAAACACTCAAAGTAAATTGAATAAACCCAACCGGCAAACAATTGAGCCCAGAAATCAACTACAAACAGTAATAGACCCCACAACTGACTCAAACCAATCAGATTAACTGCAAATTGACTCCAAACTTTGTCAAATTTCACATATCAAATAGAAACAAAGGAGTTTAAGCTGTTTTGGTTTCGAAATGAGCTAGAGAGTTGAACTAAGGCTGAAATTAGAAGAGATATAAGAAAAAAACAATGAAACAGTGTTTTTCTTTTGAATTTTCTATTGTATTTCTGTTTGTTTTTGGGTTTTTTGGCAGAAAAATAGATCTAAAGGAAGGCTTGAACTATAAGAGTCCAGAATTTGAACTTCTTTGATTTGAAATTCAACCTTTGAAGCTCAGATTTGCAAAATGGTTTTGGGGGGGAATTTTGGGGTTCAAAAACTTGCAAATGAAGGCAAGGGCATGCCCTTTTATAGGTAAAATGAGGGCAGCCTTCAGATTTTGTGTTTGCCTTTTAGTCCCTTCTTTTATATTCACAATAGTCCTCTACTTATTGACTTGCTTCTCAAGTAAGTGCACCTATTATCTAAATTTAGAGTAAAAGTCCTATTCTAGAAGGTTCTAGGTAATTCCAGCATAACCTAAAGCATTTCTGCCCAGCCCTAAATTCCTAAATTACCCCTGAACTACTATATTATCCCAGCCCCCTTTTAACCTATATAAAACACTATCAGCTATAACCAAACAACTTAATTAACTAAGATTAAGCTGATTATGAATCCTAAATCAAAATGTAGTGACTAGTTGGTGAAAACACAGAATCAGACTTATTAAAACCTAATCCAACCCAATCAAATTGTTATTATCAGAAGAAGAGCAAACATATCAAATTTGAATCAAAATTAATCAGAAGATCCAATTAACTATCAATTAATTGCCTGAATTAACTAAACGGACATTTGAACACTTAAACTAGCAGAGGTAAAATGAAACTCAAACCAGAATTAACCAAACTAAAAATCAAACTAACACAGAAAACAAAACAAAATTGACTAACAACTAACAAAACTGGAACTCATGAGAATAAAGAAAAGAAATAATAAAACTAAGAAGAGAAACTTACTGATTTCAGACTCCATATGGCTTAACCCGTCTAAATTGATTTTTGATTAATGTTATTTGTCTATTGTGTCAGAAATAGGCATATAACATTAAACAAAAGATCAACTAACTCCAAAATATCTCAAAACAGACCCGACTTTATAAACCCTAGATTTGAAATTCAACGAGTTCCGGTGGGATTTGAGGGGTTTGAGAGAAACGGGTGGTGGATTCGTAAAGGGGAGGAGAAGGAGAACCAGGGGTGTTATTTTGGTGGCGTTTGGAGGTTCTCCGCCACCGTGGGCGATTTTTGGCGATGGAGTTAGGGCGGAGGAGTGGTGGAGGTGTGGTGGGGCGATGGTGGCGTTATAGGGAGGGGTTTGTACGAGGAAGGGGGATTATGTTTTAGGGTTTGGGGATATTTTTAGACAGTTTTATTCGATGCATGGATTAAACGTGGGCCATTGGATGAGGGGTGATGGACGACTCATATCTAATCGACGCCAAACGACGTCGTTTTGCCTATTAAAAGGGCAGGCCGGGTGGCCTGGGGTGGGGTTTGGGCCTGGACTAGGTGTTTTTTTGGGTCAAACGAATTGGGCTGGGGATTTTGATTAAATAGAGCCCAATTATTAATTGTTTTTTCTTTATCACCCTCTTTTATTGTAATTTCCTCTTCTTTTATTTTATTTAGTATTTTATATTTTTCTGATTTATTAAGATGCAAAAATAAAAATAAAGACCTAATATATTTCTAAAATTAAGCTAATTAATTCCTAAAAATTGAATAAATCCTATTTAAAAGTAAACTCATGACAAATTCACCAATTAACAATTAAAATGCAAAAATAAACTATTTTTTGTTATTTCCTTTATACTTTGTCTTAAACGCAATTTAATTACTAATTAATCCTAAAATATAAAATTGAATCCTAAATGCACATGCCAAATATATTTTTCATATGAATTACAAAGCGCAAATAGATGCAAACAATTAACAGAAAATAACACAAAAATTCACAAAATTGCAGAACAATGAAAGAAATCATTTTGTTTGAATTTTTGGGAGTAATTCACTTAGGGCAAAAATCACGTGCTCACAGCTGCCCCTCTTTGCTCGAGAACACGCAGAGTTCTCGGGCAAAGATAAGTGAGCGGATACGAGCGATTTTTGCCTGTTCGAATACCCCGTGTGAAGCATTTTTGAAAGCCGTCCTATCGCACCCTACTTCAAAGGTTGCCTACATATTCTTGGCTAAAAAGGAATCAGGTCAGTGTAGTTCGGAAAGGTTTGGTAGCTGGGACTACCAGGAGCTGTGATTTTACTGTTGTTGCTGCTGCTGCTGCTCGCTGACCTCCTTATTACACCGTGCAAAAATAAAGAGAAGCTAGCCTAAGCTATGATCTATGAATTACAAAAGGTCCTATCTATGTCTTCAAACTTGCTCTTGTGTTGCCTTGAACTGGTATTTTCCACTGGAATTCTTGCATTGTTGCCTCGTATTGCGATCGGAGATGTTTTACCATTCCTTCGAGTGATGCTTGACTGCATATATGCCTTTATTCTTCAGGCGGGTTCCTGATTGCTGAACTCGAAAAGTATTCCCTTGTTCTCCAGGTGGGATCCTGATCGTTGGACTTTGAAAAGTATTCCCTTGTTCTCCAGGTGGGCTCCTGATTGCTGAACTTGAAAAGTATTCCCTTATTCTCCAGGTGGGCTCCTGATTGCTGAACTTGAAAAGTATTCCCTTATTCTCCAGGTGGGCTCCTGATTGCAACATAATAGACAAAAAAAGAAAATTTTCCTGCCCCAGTTTGGTGGCTGGGCACATCATGTTATCCAATATCAAAACCTGAAAGCTAAAATTTGACTTGTACTTCCCTTGTTTTCCAGGTGGGCGCCTGACTACCGAAACTTGAAATGTATTCCCTTGTTCTCCAGGTGGGCGCCTGACTGCTTAAACGTAAAATGTATTCCCTTGTTCTCCAGGTGGGCGCCTGACTTCTGAACTTGAAATGTATTCCCTTGTTCTCCAGGTGGGCGCCTGACTTCTGAACTTGAAATGTATTCCCTTGTTCTCCAGGTGGGCGCCTGAGTTCAACAAAATAGACAAACAAAGAAAATTTTATGCCCCAGTTTGATGACTGGGCCCGTTATGTTACCAAATACTAAAAACTTGAAAAATCTGTATTGTACTTCCCTTATTTTCCAGGTGGGCGCCTGACTTCTGAACTTGAAACGTATTCCCTTGTTCTTCAGGTGGGCGCCTGATTGCTGAAACTTGAAATATATTCCCTTGTTCTCCAGGTGGGCGCCTAACTGCTGAGATTGAAATGTATTCCCTTGTTCTCCAGGTGGGCGTCTGATTGTAACAAAATAGACAAAACAAAAAAAAAATTCTGCCCCAGTTTGATGGCTGAGCGCATCATGGTTCCAAATACTATTGAAAAATTGAAAACGAAAATTTCGAATTGGATTTCCCTTATTCTCCAGGTGGGCGCCTGATTGCTGAATCTTGAAATGTATTCCCTTGTTCTCCAGGTGGGCGCCTGATTTCAACAAAATAGACAAACAAAGACGATTTACTGGCCCAATTTGGTGGTTGGGTACATGGGTGAGTGTTAAATTGAATTATTCTACAAACTATTATAATAATTTGAAAGTTAAGTCCTATTATCCAGGGAGGTCCTGACAACTCATAACAATTACGAACCTAAGTTATGCCTTCTAAAAGCACTACTCCCGCTAAATTTGTTATCTAAAAGGTCTTAAACTACTTCCCATTATCCAGAAGGGTCCTGACAACTTCTAGTTAAACGACAATTTTAACCTAAGTTATATCTACTAAAGGTACGACTTCCACTATATCTTGTTATCTAAACCGACCTTAAAACTATGTCCCATTATCCAGGAGGGTCCTGAAAACTCCTAATTGAATCCCATCTTAAACATGAAAACTTTGAAACCAACTTATTCTCATTTGGGGTACATTTATGCCAAATTATGCTACTCATGATTGTTTTGAAATTTAAACTAAGTCCCATTTTCCAGGAGGGCCCTGAGAATTTATGGTCAAACCTGTTTTGGTGCTTGCTTTTTCCCTAAGGAGGGTTTCTCCGAAACCAATGAAAACTTTCTTCCCCTGTTTCAATCAAAGAAAAACCTTGTCAGTTTAAAATGTAGTGGTTGGTTTGTGGCCTTGAACTTTGAGGGGGATTGCTCCTTCACTTCCTATGATGACTGATTTCCACTCGAAGACCTTGCTTGTTTATGGACTAACCCCTTTCTCTGTCGTCCTCATCACATAAAATACCTTTTCTCCGTTCGGACCCAATATCTTCTATTTGTTGCCTTGCATGAACTGGTGCTTCCCCAACCTTTTGTCTCACATGAATCCTAGAACGCGTCCATTGCATCCACTCCGTGTATATGTTGTTCTTTCCTGACCTAACCACTGGCCTCAGCCTTGAGGTCTGTTGCTCCCTCACTTGTCATGATAGCTGACCTCTTCTCGTCCAAACCCAATACCCTCTGTCTGTTGCACCGCTCATACCGACATTTACCAAACCTTTTTGTTTCACATGGTCCCTAAAGCATGTTGATTGTTACCATCTTCAGTGTGCATGTTACTCTTTCTTGATTTAAACCACCGGCCTTGGCCTTGAGGTCTATCGTCTTTGATTTCTGTTTTGCTTGTCACTGGTCTACCACCCTTTTGTCAATCCTACCACAAACAATATCTTTGATCCATTCACCAAACCCCTTCCATCTTGTTGCATTGTTCATGCATTGATACGTACAAAACCCTTGTATTTCACATGAGTCCCAAAGCATGTCAGTTGATACCCACTCAAGATGTATGTTGCTCTTTCTTGAATGAAGCCTTTGGTCCAGTCCTTGAGGTCTACAGCTCCCCATTTTCCATGATGCTTTGACTCCTGCTTGGAAGGTCTTGCTCGTCACTAGTTTAACGCCCTTTTATCAAGCTTATCACAGGAAATACCTTTGATCCGTTCGTCCTAACCTTTCATTTGTTGCATCGTTCATTAACATACACCCAGCCTTCGTATTTCACTAGGATCCCAAGCATGTCAATTGTTGCCAACTCAGTGTGCCTATTGTTTTCTCTTGACTTGACGTCTGGATGTGTTTACCAGATCCCGTTTTGTTTGATTGGAAAGCTTTGTGGTAGATTTTGAAGTCATTTCTAACTTATTATGACCAAACAGACTCAGGAAGGGGAAGTAAACATGACAAAAGGAACAGTAGGAGGATGATGAAAGGGATGATTACCAACAAGAAAACTACAAAGTAGAAACCTATCGGATGTGGATACCGACTCTAATGACCCTGACATGCATCTGCAGCCTACTCTGTTTAGCAAATCTGATTTCGGCTCTTGTTGTACCTTTTCGCTGTGAACTGGGCTTCAATGCTCTCCTTGCCCGATCTGATTCACAATCCTTATTCGACTTGTAGTGCCCGAAGGGTTTTCACCATCAAGCCTCTCTCATTTAGTTTTCTCTCGTCTCACCGTCGCCTTATGGTGCCCGCGAAGGTTTTCACCAATAAGGCTCTCTCATTTTTGATTTCTCTCAGCTTTCATTGCCTTGGGGCACCCACAAGACTCCTTCATTTTTCATTTCCTTCGTTTGGACCGTAGTGTTGTCCCTGATATGATTCACCTCTGCTCGCATGACTTGGCATCTCTTGAAGACTTATCAGAAGGTCTTCCTTTGGACCTTAATGTGGGCTTTTGGATAGGGTTAGAAAGGAAGGGTATCAAAGGCTCAAAACAATTTGACATGGGTTCAAAATTACAACTTTCGGAATCCGATTTCCAACAATAACCACAACTTCTACCCCAGTTTCCCTTTTGGGGACTTTTGGACTTTTATTTTGGTATGTCTGAACCTCAGAGAGAGGCTGCCTACATACCCTTTCGGGATCAAGTCAAACGTAGTTCAGGCGACTACTTTTGTTGTTGCGATCTTTCCTTTCTTCCACTTTCTTTTCCTTTCTTTTCATTCTTTTCTTTCTCTTTTCTTTTCTTGCTTTTCTCTTCTCTTTTATTTCTCTTCTTTTATTTTTTTGTTCTTTGTTTTTTCTTTCTTTTCTCTTTTTCCTCTTTTCTTTGCTTTTCTCTTCTTTTCATTTCTTTTTATTTCCCTTTCTTTTTCACTATTTTTCTCTTGTTTCTCCACTTACTTTCCCCGCTCGGGCTTATGAGTTTTATTATTGATTTCGAAATAAGGGCATGCAAGAAAATAACCGAGGCTCAAAGGGGTAACAAAGGATAAAGTATTTGGATAGCAAAATAAAATGCCTTCGTCATTCCAATCTCCAAAACATGCCAAATACAAATTACACAGCTAAACAAGCTGAGGAAAACACACATAATACCTTTTGATTGATTCACATATTTGCCTTTTGTATTTGTCAATTACCTAGCACCATTGGACAACAATCTCGGTACCACGAACGGTCCCTGTAGACTTGGGGCAAACTTACCTTTGGCTTCAAAACGATGCGGCATGATGCATTTCAACAGTATTTCTTTATGTTCTCTCTGCCCCCAGTTTCACTTTATTTGGGCTCGAAGTGATCTCAAAATGCCTTTACTTATTTCCCTCGAATGTCCTTGCATCTTCAACATTATTTCATTGCTTCATTACTAAACTGACTTTTAAAAACCAGGTTGAGAATTATGCGTGCATGTCATGTCACTAGAACCAGCATGAAAAGAATTGTAAAAGAAAAAGGGAACTAAATAAAATGACTAGAAATGGCGAGAAATAGAGAATTGCATTAGACTGGCGGTAAAAGGGTTTAAACAACAAAACAAGCAAACTAGACTAGAGTTACAAACCTAGACAACACTACACAAGCTACTACGACTAGACAAATAAGGCAAAGTGAAAGGATAGAAGGGTTTGAGTCACAAAACAATATCCGGATTAAAACCTTGAAAATAACCCGGACAACAGAAATGACAACGAAATAAACCACCAAAACTCCACTCTAGCTAACCAGGAGATGGAGCATCTTTCTAATCACCAAACTCGACATCTTAGCCACTGTATTGCTCATCAAAATTGATGCGGCCTTCACCAATTTCAATATCATTGACTTCATTCAACGAGTTTCCGAGAGGATTCTCATACTCCCTGTCGCCATGGATCTTCCCCACAAAATGTGCACCATCATGTGCAGGTAAAGGATTTTGTGCAATGTTTTGGGTGGCACTGTCTTGGACCGTAATTATCCCTTCCTGAATCATTCTTTCTATATCTCTTTTCAAATCCCGGCAACTTTCGACATCGTGCCCCTATGCATTGGAATGGTATCCACACCTTTTAGAAGGGTTAAAGCTTCTTGCACGCTTGTCCACATGATTCGGGGGAATCGGTGCAATCAGGTTATAATGCTTTAGTTTCTCAGACAAGTCTACATATGACTCTCCCAAGGGGGTGAATGTTTCTTGCTTCTGTGCCCTCTCTTGCTTAAAATTTCGGTTGGCCCGCAAACCCGCTCCAGGGGGATTCTTGTAGGCTCTTGGAGGTGGGTAGGTGTTTTGAGTTAGGTAAGTATTTTGTGGGATGGGTGCGCGCCATTGCGCATGGGTAGGATGTTGGGGGTATGTGTGGGCATGGTGGATAGAGAAGTAGGGACCACGGGGTGGGTAGTAGTGCTGTGGAGTATGGGAGTAGGTTTGGGGACGGGGTCAAGGTTGATGGTAATATGGTGGTGGGCCCCTGGACCAAGTTCTCGAGTCAACTACCGCCACATCTTTTTTTTTTTTCGAGTACCTCTCCAGTGCCATTCTGGATAGCCTGGGTAGTCGCCTTGATTGCTGATTAGCTCATGATTTTATCAGATTTGAGCCCCTCTTCAACCATACTTCCCATTTTCATTACCTCGTTAAAAGATTTTCCCACTGCTGACACCAGGTGACCATAGTAGGTAGGCTCCAAAGCCTGTAAGAAGTAATCGACCATCTCACTCTCTTTCATGGGAGGATCGACTCTTGCCGCCTGTTCTCTCCACCGGAAACCGTACTCTCTGAAGCTTTCCCCGGGCTTCTTCTCAATCTTAGTCAGTGACAGACGGTCCGGGACAATTTTGAGATTGTACTGAAAGTGGCACGCAAATGCTTGGGCCAAATCATCCCACGTGTACCATTGGGCATGACCCTGTCGCGTGTACCATTCCAATGCCGCACCACTGAGACTTTGACTAAAGTACGCCATCAATAACTCATCCTTTCCCCCATCTCCTCTCATTTTACTGCAAAATACCCTTAGATGAGCTACCGGATCGCCGTGTCCATCGTACAAATCAAACTTTGGTAACTTGAACCCTGCTGGCAGATGGACATAAGAAAACAAGCACAAATCCTTGTAGGCCACACTGACTTGGCCACCCCATCCTTACATGTTCCTGAAGGATTGCTCCGGGCTTTTTACTTTTCGAAACATCTCTTCCTGTTCCGGATCTTTGCACTGCTTGTCAGTTTCCACCGGGAGCTCAAAGTGACGAGCGTAAGAATATGGCTCAGGAGCTTTAACGGTAGCCTCAGGAGGGTAGTAGTGGCTGTCGTGAGTTTGACACTGGCTCACTGGAAGATATTTGCAATGTGGCAGGTGGAGGCGCCAAAAAGACAGGGGTGATTGGTGAAGGAGGGTTTTGTTTGGGTGGTGGAGCTTGGGGAGGATAGGAGGTGGTTCCATAACTTTGTTGGTAGAAAGGGAAAGGTGAATATGAATTCATAGGAGGAGGCTCCTGAGGCTGAGCCAAAGGTGGGATATATGCTGGATTGGCGGGATAAACTGGCGCCGGCTGACCCTTAGCCCAGGCCTGATGCATCTCGGCCATCTGCTGCCTCAACTTATACATCTCTTCCTTCATTGCTTTGACGTCTACCACCTCCACCTCTTTTGACGGGTCCATGATACTGGTATCTGATTCTTGGCCTGCCATGTTCGGTTTGTTTTTTGACCGGGTGTTGTAGGAATGGGTTGCCAGGATGCCAATTGCCTTTTGTCCTTATGTTGTAAAGAGGAGTTACCACTTTAAAACCACAAACCAACCACCTTTCTGGAATGGCATGACGAAATGAAACCATCACGTTAGCGTTAGGGCATTTAACATATTGGTACCTCGCACATTGGGGAATGAATGCACCTAAGCAGTTAGCAGTTCCTATTATGCTTTTGATCGGTCGCATGCGTCATCTCGGCCTTTTCCTTATTTCCAATTGCAAACTTTCTCTTCCTTTATTTTTCTTCTTTTTTCTTTTTTATTTTGTTTCTTTGTCTTCTCTTGTTCCTATTCTCTCCCTTTCTTGTTTTTCCGCTCTTTTCCTTTCTTTTTGCCTTTTCATTGTTTTCCTCTCTTTTATTTTCCTTTTTTTCTTTTTCTTTTGGTTATGGTCGAATCCTATGGAGATTGCCTACGTATCATGACCCCGCATGAATCAGACCAAGCGTAGTTCTTGCAAGTTGAATGCAAAAATAAAGGGATAATTTTTGGGATTTTCATATTATATTAATAAGAGATACTAGACTATTTGTTTTTCTTGAAGGAAAACTACAAAAGCAGACTCAAAATAACAAACTACAAACTCGATGATTAAAAACTAGATCAAGAGTACATCAAAGCTTCACATCTTGGGGCCCGCGGGGCATCACTCGGCATCGCCGCAGGCCTACGCAAGACTGAGAAGGCTCCAATGTCAACTGTGACTATTTAAAGAAAACTGGTCATGTAATGACTTATTTTGACTTAAAAAAATGAAAAGTGGCTATCCTTCAAAAATATTTATTTTAAGAAAACAAAGACTCAGTTTTGCAAATACGACCTTTCAGCACTTCCGAAAGGGAGATTTTAAGGTTGTGCCCGCAAACCGTTTTAAAATGACTCAGGGTGTCTGTTCTTGTAAAAAAAGCCTTTCGGCGCCCATTTGGGGACATTCGGCTTATTTTCAACAAGAATGGCATCACCCGAATTATTGGATAAAAATTAAAGTTTTGATATTTTTGGCTAATTTTGCAGAAGGCGTGGTTGGACCCGATGAGGGTTGCCTACGTATCTCACATCCAGTGAGAATCAAACCAGCGTAGTTCGGGCAGATTTGCCAAAATCAAAGCTATTTTGAACAACCATTTTTCTTTCTAATTTTAAATTTTCTTTTTCTCGTTTTTGTTTCTTTTTATTTTTCGAAAATTCGGCAGCATTTCAGTACTAGTTCGGCATTGGTTTTTTTTCAAACAAATGATTACCCTCACTTAGTCCTAACACTGCTATTTTTCACAATTTTTCACTCATTATATACGAGCCGGTCCACATGAAAAACCGAGCAAATAAATGCGCAAGTAGCACGTAAGATACATCAGGATGGTCATTTCAATTCAGGTTACCTGTCCTAGACGGACCCAGCCCCTGTGTTGAGTCCCCTAAGTCAAATGCACATGATACAAACAAGAGTCCTACTAGGGATCCGGCATGAGGTTATTGTTCTTCTAGGTTTAAACCCTAGGTTTATTGGTCTAGACCTGGCTTACCCAAGCGGACAACTCGGGCCGAGGGGGAGGCAGCTTACCGGGGATACAGAAGCTCCGCCGGCTTTGCAACTTATCCAACCTTGTTCTAAATTGGGAAAGACTCTAAACAGAAGAGAAGCTACACGAAGTGCACCTTTCTCCATGATGTAGAAGACTCAGAAAGAGGAAGGGATTCGCGACAATTTATATATACAGTTTCAACAAATATCAAAATGGTAAAACACTTAGCACATATAGCATGGAACATGTAGAAAAATCAGATAAAGCCAAATGCAACAATTTAACTGAGCTCGAATTCTTGAACCCCGAACCGAAATTTTGGGTTTTTGTCCCCAGCAGAGTCGCCAGAGCTGTCACACCTCCTTTTTCCGCTACTACACCCCGTGAAGGATATAATAAAAGGATTTTTTCCAATTAAAGGAAAATCGAAACGGGATTCATTTTATTAAAGATTCAGAGTCACCACTTGGGAGATTTATGGTGTCCCAAGTCACCGGTTTGAATCCCGAATCGAGGAAAGGGTTTGACTCTGTTTAACAGTCGCGAACCAGAAATCCGGGTAAGGAATTCTGTTAACTTAGGAGAAGGGGTTAGGAACTCCCGAGTTCCATGGTTCTAGCATGGTCGCTCAACTGATATATTTGGCTAAAATCTGATTTTAATACATGTTAAACCTATAGTGTAATTTTAGAATTATTTACCGATTTTAGTCAATTATTAAGAAAGTGAACATCGTTTAAGAACGTATTTTTTGGATCACGTCACATGAACTGCACCCGGATCCTCGACACATTCTTATTCAACGTTTTGGGATTTGGATTTGGGTCGCATGAAATGCACACCCGTATTTAAGAAGGTAAAATTATTAAAAGCGCGCTTAAAGTGGCTAGCGTGTTATTAACTTTGCGGAAGGCCATAAAAATTTGCTAAACGACACGTCCCGAATTCTAAGTGTTTTAATATAAACATCTAAGGAGGGCCCCGCAATTTATACATTTTGTTTGGCGAGGCTCATCTCATTTATTATTTAAAGGCCATCATAGAGCAAGCTATAGTTCTCTATTTAATTTTATCTCTAAAGAATCCTAATTAATCAATTTTATTAAATTCGGGCTTCAAGTTCAAGTCCGGATTCAAACAAAAGGACAAGCCTTTTAGTTTGGATCCGCTACCTAACCCGAAGGTCTAAATTTGTATCATGGAGTTTCAACTTGAAAAAGACGAGAATTTCATATTTTTAACATATTGGATTAAAAATACAGTCCAATCCTAGCGTTCATTATTTCAGTACGAGATGACATGGGTCTTTGACTCCTGAAATTGGCCCAATATAAATTAGGCACAATCAGTTACTCTGCTAGGCTTTTGCCAGCTCCGGGCTCCAAGGCAAGCCCTATTAATAAGCTAGGAAAAACTGGAATTGGGCCAGCCTGTGCGTGACTGGGGCCCAAACACGTGCAGTAGCAAAGAGAGGAAAATGCAGCCCAATTGGTTAGATAACTATCAAATTAGCTCTTTTATTGCATTAATAAGTTCTACACATATACGAAGAGGTAGCTACTGCAATGTTCATACTGAAGTTTTACTTTAATTCAAAAAATAAAAATAAGCGTGAAGCAAACTTCAACTACTACAAGTGTGATCCAAATGTGAACCACGAGTTTTACTTATTTTGATACCTATTTTTTTTCAACTACTTAATCCAAACCTTGAGCTGCATTTATAACAATCCAATACAATAACTATGATGATTAACCAATTTCTAGTGTACAGTTGCCACAAAAAACCTATATACAATTCTATTGATATGAACTAAAATAAAGCCAAAAGTCCGATCATAATCATAATTACACAGTCTAAATGTTCAGTCCAGTAATACGATCCTCAATCTATTACGTGCTATAATGAAGCACTAATTAACTATAATTCAAAGAACAAATAAAGAACTTCAACAGGAGAGGCCAGATCATCTCTTCATTTTATTTCAAAAGTCAGGGGAATACAAGGTGTGTACCTGAAGGTCAAAACACAAGAGAGAAATGGTTAGCACAGCCACAACAGCAAACAGAATTTAGTGAGCAACCACAAGCTCGAACTCAACCAGAAATAGCTCCAATCCAGTAAATGTTTTGCATCAAATCAAGTAGAAAACACTCAAAGTAAATTGAATAAACCCAGCCGGAAAACAATTGAGCTCAGAAATCAACTACAAACAGCAATAGATCCCACAACGGACTCAAACCAATCAGATTCACTGCAAATTGACTCCAAACTTTGTCAAATTTCACATATCAAACAAAAACGAAGGAGTTTAAGCTGTTTTGGTTTTGAAATGAGCTAGAGAGTTGAACTAAGGTTGAAATTCGAAGAGATCTAAGAAAAAAACAATGGAACTGTGTTTTTCTTTTGAATTTTCTACTGTATTTCTGTTTGTTTTTGGGTTTTTTGGTAGAAAAATAGATCTAAAGGAAGTCTTGAACTATAAGAGTCCAAAATTTGAACTTCTTTGATTTGAAATTCAACCTTTGAAGCTCAGATTTGCGGAATGGTTTTGGGGGGGGGGGGAATTTTGGGGTTCAAAAACTTGCAAATAAAGGCAAGGGCATGCCCTTTTATAGGTAAAATGAGGGCAGCCTTCAGATTTTGTGTTTGCCCTCTAGTCCCTTCTTTTATTTTCACAATAGTCCTCTACCTATTGACTTGCTTCTCAAGTAAGTGCACCTATTATCTGAATTTAGAGTAAAAGTCCTATTATAGAAGGTTCTAGGTAATTCCAGCATAACCTACAGCATTTCTGCCCAGCCCTAAATTCCTAAATTACCCCTGAACTACTATATTATCCCAGCCCCCTTTTAACCTATATAAAACACTATCAGTTATAACCAAACAGCTTAATTAACTAAGATTAAGCTGATTATGAATCCTAAATCAAAATGTAGTGACTAGTTGGTGAAAACATAGAATCAGACTTATTAAAACCTAATCCAACCCAATCAAATTGTTATTATCAGAAGGAGAGCAAACATATCAAATTTGAATCAAAATTAATCAGAAGATCCGATTAACTATCAATTAATTGCCTGAATTAACTAAACGAACATTTGAACACTTAAACTAGCAGAGGTAAAATGAAACTCAAATTAGAATTAACCAAACTAAAAATCAAACTAACACAGAAAACAAAACAAAATTGACTAACAACTAACAAAACTGGAACTCATGAGAACAAAGAAAAGAAATAATAAAACTGAGAAGAGAAACTTACTGATTTCAGACTCCATATGGCTTAACCCGTCTAAATTGATTTTTGATTAATGTTATTTGTCTATTTCGTCAGAAATAGGCATTGTGAGCACGTGATTTTTACCCCGAGTAAAAGAATTCCAAAATCAAAATAAATAACTTTTTGTTACAATATTTGTGACTCGTGTGAAATACTAGTATTGGTTAATTGGATGAATGAAGATAAAAAGGCGATTAATTAGGAAAATGTCACAAAAATGGTGGAACAAATACCAGGAAAATTGGAAAAAAATAAATAAAAAATATAATAATAATAATAA
>MU777578.1:19284-40360 GCA_026770625.1 Nicotiana glauca
CCGAACCACCGGAATTCACATCTGAGCCCTCGAACCACATAGTCAACTTCCGGTTGACTTTTCTGAAACAAACTCCTTTCTAAGAGGCTATTTGCCTTATTTCCAACCAGAATCAGTCCAAATTCACCCGATAGACTCTAATACTGATATAGAACATGAAACCATACAATAAGGGGGAAACGGAGCGGTAACTCACGTGACGACGGGCCGGGTCGTCACAACTTCAGCATATCTTCAGCACTTTGGACAAGGGTAGTTGTAACCGCCCAACTGCATCATGTGCACAGCATGTCCGCATTTTCCTAGCCAGCTGCAGCCCCAATTTCGTGCATAGGCTTAGACCAGCCCAATGTCATTGTATCCAGCTGCATCGTGCCATAAATTTCCTTGCCATCGCCCACGAACTTGGCCTGTTTGCCGCAACTTCAATGCCATGACAAATCTGCCCGCGCGCCGCCTTTTCGTTGCACAATTGCTTATCCTTGTCAAGTCGTCCCTACTTGATCAAGCCAGCCCTTTGCCAATGCCATGCTGATTTTAGCATCAAGTCACCAAGCCTTGATGCCCTTTCCTTTGCCAAGTCGTTTGCCCACAATTAACTTAGGTGCCAGCCCGCTCACCTAAGTCATGGCAACATCACATTGCCAATGCCACTACCTTGGCACTAAGCTGCCCCATTTTAGCGCCGAGGTCTTTCCCGTTTTGCCTTGTCAAGCATCCGTTCAGCCCGCCTAGTTCCGTCAAGGTCTTGGCCTTTGCTTGCAAACAGCACCCTTATAATTTTGATGTAGCCCGTCACAGCAAAGCCCTCAATTAGAAGCGTAGTCCGTCACACTTGCCCTTGCAACAGTTTGTTGCCATCAACAACACCCGCATTGTCTTGCATGTTGATTTTCCCCGCGCATAAGGCCAATGGCAAGGCCATCATGCCAAAATCCTTGCCACTGCCGCGCCGCTTGCCAATCAACTTTGTCAAGGGTCTAACACTAATTCACCTTCAAAATTCGTTAACTATTGTACATTACCTCGTCTGTGTGTTTTCAACCAATGTAACAATATCCATTGAAAAAAAAAGATCTTTTTTTTGTCTATGTTTTTTGAATTTTGTATATCATTGGCAATGGTTTTTGGCTATTGTTGGTAGTACGACTAAAATGGTTAGTTGTTGGTAAATTGTGTCTTTTTTTGGGTACATTCCCATAAGATTCCCATTTCGAAACCTTATTACCAAGTACCTTGATTATCTGATACTCATTCGGGCAACCCTATTGAGGTCCATCTATGAACTATCCATCCAAATAATGGAAGAGCTTGAGCTAATATTGTGTGAAATGATTTTCTCTTAGAAAGCACATTTACAAGAGATAAAAATGTCGAAACCTTTTAAACTTAATCTTTTAACATCTCAAAGGAATAAGACTAACAAGACTCCCCATGGAAATCCTTGTCACCAACAGGAATAAGAGTATCAAAACTATCAGGAACTAGAAAGATAATCTATAGTCCCAACCCTCAAAGAAACAGCTCTTTTTGGGAATTATTCTCGCATAATAGATGCTACAAACAACCATGAGGACCTAAAAATAGAGCTTTTTTTTTTCATATTAATCCTTAGATAGAGCAAGAAGAAGAGAAGCGGTCAATGGTGAAACAAAGAAAAAAGAGTAACTCTTTAGTTCATTCTAGTTGGTAAACTGCAATGAAAGGCATCAATACACTCCCCATCCAAAGCTTCCCATCTCTCTCCTCAACCTCACTTACAGCTCTAACAACTTTCCCTTCTCCATCTTCCAATATCTGTAGCAGCTTACCGTCAGGGCTATACTTCACAACAATCGCATGTAGCTGACCTCCAAGTTGCAAGAGGGCACGGAGCTTTACTGGGACAGGAAGCTTCAGCAAGAATAGACGAAGTTTCGGGTATATGGAATTTATATAGCTGTAAATGGTGCGGCGACAGTGGATTGCTACCCAAAATTCACCTCTTTCATTTGCTCGGATATTGTCAGGATATCCTGGGAGGATTGCCATCACTTCTGAGGTCCCCGCCTTCTCGCCTTTCAGCCAGTACTTCCGTAACCTATGAATGAACACATAATAAATCACGGTCTCATTCCTCCTACTCCTAGAAAACTAATTGCACAGCATGCTAATATAAGGTAAATTTAGTGACAAGATACTTTAAGAAAGGCAATAAAGATAGGGCTTCAATATTTCAGAATTCGAATCTCAGAAGCATATAAAACCAAAGTGTGTTCTTGAACACATGTATTACAAAGTTGGATAGATATATATTTTATATATATTGTCTGTATAAAGATGCATACATGAATTTCGCATGCTTAAACATAGACATTTGACGCACAAACTTTTTCTAGAACAGACAACACTGATTTGGTTTTTGTTGCAGCAGCAACAACAACAACAACATACCCAGTATAATCCCACAGGTGGGGTCTGGGGAGACTACGATGATTTGGGCATGTGAGGAGGAGAGACATAGATGCCCCGGTCAGGAGGTGTGAGAGGTTGAACATGGCGGGCTTGAGGAAAGGCAGGGGTAGAGATGCCCCCGGGAGGGTAGTGAGTACGCAGACCTTACCCCTACCTAGAGAGGTAGAGAAGCTATTTGTAGTAGACCCTCGGCTCAAGAAAAGGTGGCAAGGAAGAAAAAGGATGGAGTAGAACAAAAAAGTCGAGCCAGAAAGAGAAATTTGAACACAGAAGCTTCTACTACTTAAATCCACAAGGATGCTCTTAAATTTTTCATGTCTTACTTTACATCAGATGTGTGTGTATGAAAATGCATGCAGTGTGCTTCAGTAATTTTGTCTTTTTGTCTTTTTACATATATCTTATTATCTGGCAAATATTTGTCTAGGAGATGTCATTTGAAAAGAAAACAAAAGCTGCACTACAGAACAGGAAAGAGAATCCTCGGTAGCTTTTCCGATAGATCTTGAAGATTCACAAAATCCTTTACAAATCAGAAATGTACCTGCCCTTGGCACCTTCGCAGAATACAAAGAAGGAACCATCCTTGCTTAGAGACAGACCATTTGGAAATTGGAGATTTCGAAGAAGAACGGTGGTTTGTTTAGTACTAGGATCGTACTTCAGAACCCTCCCACTATCTTCTGCTGAGTAAACCAATAGCATAAAGTTCCTGAGAAAGATGAGGTGGGTATTAATATTCTAATCAAAGAAGTAACACACATGACAACTGTACCGTGTTGTAATAACACCTGAAGGAAATACCTGTAAATGGCAATGAAAGTTTTACCAAACCAGGCAAACATATTCATTATATGCTAGCAGAGTTGGTTATTCATCAAAAAGAAGAAATGCTAGCAAAGTTAGGTGCAATCTAGCAACCACATTCAAATCTAAGCTTCTCAATGATCATCTATTATCTTTCACCTCGCCACAGCATCAGCTTTCATTTTTCTGTCCTAGATGCAAAATGCAATGTTCTTAAAAGAAACCATTCTTCTCCCACTAAGATAGAGAGCCCTGTGTCTTCCATTTGGCATTAATCAGAACTAATATTGGAATGGAATTCTCCATTCTGATATTGTGTTGTGACAACACCGTTGTCAACTTCAAGTTCACCATGTGAAACATTAGGCGTTTAAATTTCTGAATAGCCCTATGCATTTATAACAAAGTCTCATTCTTGAGTTGGGATCTAGGTTAACTATATATAGAGGTCTACAATAAAAAAATGAAGAAAGAATAAATTCACAACCTACCTTCTTTGATACTTGGTGCTGCTATCTGTAAAATAGACGTTTCCTTCGTTATCAATGTCGAGGTCATTTGTGAATCCCAGAGGCACTCCTTCAGCCTCACTTGTCAATGTTTCTGCTATTCCACCTTCAGGCCCTACTTTCATCAACCCAAAATATGCATCTGCAATATACAATTCTCCTGTTGTTTTATCAAACCGTAACCCCAAAGGCCTACCACAGATGTGCTCATTTGTTAAATAGAGCAGCGGTGATGGTTTTGGGTCACAATTGTCAGACCTGAAAATTCAGATCACAGAATGCATTAGAGCGTCAGAAAGTAAAGCTGAAATCTAAATCATCTTTAAAAGAAAAAAAAAATTAAGCGATTTGGAAATATTATCAGATGACATATTGACACTATTAAAGAAAATTTCATAAAGAGAGAAAGAAGCAATAACATCTAAAAGTTTGATATCATCAGATTAGCTCAGCAGACCTAACAATTTTTTTTTTTGGAGAAGGTAACAGTAGCTAGAAGGACCTAACAATTTAGCATGGAAGACCTCTAACAGCAACATATCCAGTGCATCCCCACAGTGTGGGCCTGAAGAGGGTAATAAATAAGTCCGAGAATTTCAATCAGATAATTACAAGTTCAGAATATACTAGGATCATAACACTTAAATTAAAACCACAGCGCAAAGGAAACCAATATCCATTGACTGATACAGGTCAATTATCAAAATAGGAATGAAACTTTCCTGCTAGGTCCAGGACTAAATATTATTATCTTTGTGGAGCAGGAGCTTATGGCTCTTTACAGTTTACACTTTCTTACGTCATGCTAGATAGAAAAAAAAACTGTGACATTTGTAGCTTTTCCTTAAAAATACACTCTTATTAGAATCTGTAGTTCATTTCCAAATTTGCTTTCATGCCAGCCTGAATTGATCAAAGCAAGATAGCTTTTGAAAATGGGATTGATTCCCATCTGATTCCAGTGCTTGAGAATGCTAGCATCATATAAGACCCTGCTTTATGTTAACTTGGTTTGAGAATATTGATTAGTTAGAGGCTTGGGTTCCTGCAACTTGTGAAAAAGGCATGTTCATCAAGCCGTGTTATTATAGCTAGAATGGTAATTGTGCTGATAGACTCTGTAATGATAAGATGGGTTCGCAGGACTTCTAGTTCTCACTTGTCATCGTTTTTAAATGTTCCGAGATAGTTAACAATCAAATTATATACTTTGTGGTGTACTAGGGGTTTCAGTGGATATTCGAAAACCGACTAAACCGACCGAACCGTGCCGCACCACACCGAACCGATTTTTAAGTTCCTTTTTAAGAAACCGTAGGTATTTATATAAATCTATAACCGCATTGATAATTAGGGTAGGTTTTTTATTTTACAAAAATAAACTGCAAAAATACCGAACCGTACTGAATAAATTTTACATGTGGAAAATATATTTATTTAGTAAGTTTAAAAATAATAATGCATTAAATTTTCTTTGGGCCTTGGAATTATGAAAATTATTACAAGCCAACAAGTAATTAAACTCAAAATACTAATTCCTAAAATCTATTATGCTACTTCTACTTAAACTAAGTTATTTCAAGTATCTTTATTAGCAAGACACAAAGTATTCTAGCGATTATGAGTAGCAAACTACAATATAATGGATATGTTTCCTTTCATATAATTTAGATTTATCTATTTGAATATTAAATCTTCTATACACTTTATTCTTGAGTTCCAGCTTGGTATATCTTTCAACTCGTGCAATTTATATTTTCTTTGCCTTTGTTTGATTTCTTTTACGTTGTTGTAGAATAGTTGATGAATCTATACTCTAGCCAATTTTTTTTAATCCATCACCCTTTAAAAAGCAAAAATGTCTAGAGAGTTTTGCCAAGTCATATAAAAGAACGTATGTTATTGCATTCTACTTCTACTGGTGAATTTTACATGATATTAAAAAAATACCGAAAATTAACCGAACCGTACCGATACCAAAGAGAAACCAACATGATTGGAACGGTTTCGAAAAGTCTAATTTTGGTTATACATAATAGAATAACCGAAAAATTGGTATGGTACAAATTTAATAAAATAACCGGCCGAACCGAACCATTGACACCCCTATGGTGTACTATATCCAGACAAATCTGCAATCATCTGAAGACTAGCATATGGGTTGAGTATTATGAGAAATGCTAAGCAGAACTATATGAGGTGATTCTACAGATAGTCTGTCACTCTTTTATCTCCTGTTGGTACCATTGTCTTAATCCATGGCTTTAAGATAAGCTCTTGGATGAAGTCATTTACATATTGACATTTCGACATCGAACTGACAGTAATCTGAAGATCCAAATAGTTCACTTAGAATGCCACAGTCGCAATTCACCTATTATTTTCCCTATGTATTTCCTAGATTTTTGTGAATGATTCAGTTAGTAAGCTGTTTCAAGATTGTAATCCTTTGTCTTCCCAACATGTATCCCCGTCTATCATCTTGACAAACATCATGGTTCTTAAAACATGGTTAAACTCTGTGTTAGATCACTAAAAGGAAGAAAGAGAAGTTTAATTTCACATGTTTCCTCTGATAAACTTTTACCTTCCTCATTTCTGAACGTACACTCTGCCTTTCTTCTCGTGTCAAATGCTCAAAACGTTTTGCTTCACATCTAAGTTTGCCTTTTAGAGGCTATTCAACAATTCAAACTTGATTACTCTCAAGTCAATTCGCACTGCAAGTACAGCCGCAGCATCTTCAAGAATACTCTCATCATGTCCTTGTTGCTTAAGCTTTGTGGCATCATATAGCAATCTTGCTTGAACAAAAGGTTCGCAGGACTAAGAAATTCCCACTTTCTTGGTTTTTTACTTAGCAAAAGGGACAATACCTTAGGGGAGAAACAGTTGCTTTGTTGTGTGATCCCTTAAGTAATAACCTTGGGTAACAATATTTAACTTGGATAGATGAGCAAACTTTATGTGGACCATCAAAGTTGGAGCTGCTACCCACAAAAAAAGAGTTCTTGCTGTACTTGTTAAAGACATATTTTCTCCGAATATAGGACCTTTTACTGTGCACTTTAGTTAAAACATTTTCAGTCCCCCTAGGGCAAAAAGGAATGTTCGGGATAATTACATGAGAAACTCTGCAACTTCAAGATGCAAGAAGCATAAACATAATAACTTTGTTGATTCTGTTAATTCCACCTTTAGTAACAACTTAACTGGCAGCTGGATATTATACAGAGTCATCCACAATCATCACAGTATATCACTGTTCTTTCTAAGTACAGAAATCAAAAACCCTATCTTGCAAGACCAACCACCACCATCCCCAAACATTTACAGGAGTATCTTTTGCGAAGATTTCTTCCATATTCACCCTCCATAGCTAACCCTGGACGCAATATCATTTGCAAATAAAAACTTTACTATAAAATACAGAACGCTCTCTCAGTTTACAAACCGAAGTTTTATTTCATTAATTGTTGTCATTGAGTATCACAAGCTCACAGCACAAGCGAATCTTCATACCATGACTTGACTCGAAAAACAACAAAATTTCCAACTTAAACGGATCAAATTGTTAAATTAAAAGACACTCAAATCCAAACCTACATCAGTTCTTTCAGCTTTTCTCCTGCTGAAAAGCACCTCAGAGGTCAAAACTACATATAAGACAAAGCTATATTTTATAATGAAAATAATAACTATTAACTCAAGCAGAAATAAATAAAAAATTGACCTGAAGTCTTGTAGGTGTGCTGCCAATTAATTCTCCACAAACCTAGCAAACTCATCAGAAAACAATCTCAATCATATAACACAAGACCATTTTCAATCTAGTCCCTTAAAAAAGAACAACCTAAGTGCTGGATATAGGTGGATATTCCAATGCACCTTGAGCTTCAGGGCCTTACTTTGGTTGGAGCGAATATGGACTAATCTTTTTCTCTAACCACGTACTCCAAAACCATATTACAGGATAAGCATACATTACGTTTAAGAGCGAACTTATAAACTAAGAGCAAAATGCAGCATTTAACCGATTCAGTCTGCTTTCAGTACGGGCACAGTCAGTGCCGGAGCCACCTTAGGCTAACCTTCGATGGAAAATACATTGTGTAGCTAAGTCAAAAAATTATGTTTATGTATATATACTATATGTTGAATCCCCTTATTTCTTCGAGTGTTCATTTCATTATATCTTAGTGAAATTTATGGCTACACAATAAAAGAGAATATCATCATAAAAAGGTGTGAATCATGCTCAAAAACTACAAAACCAAGTGCCAAGCAACCATAACAAAGTGATAAGCAGTGAATGAAAAGGATAGCTGAATGAGAAAAGGGCATTGCAAACACCCACAACCTGGGTCAAGAAGCTAAAGTTTTAAATTCGTTAAGCTCAATATTTCATCAGGAAAGCTGATGCCCTTGTAGATCAGTCAACATTTCTTTAGTTTTTTTTTTTCCATAGACAAGTTCATCCAGTAAGCCTTACACTTAAAGCTAATTATATATGTTAGTTAAGAAACAGCATTTAATTAGCACGTTTCTTCAGGATCAAGAAAAACAAAGGCCTAATTATAATCACAACAACAGAAAGAAAAACTACTGACCTATAAGCAGAAGTATAGGCAAAATCAGTCCATTTCTGTCCATCCCACAACACAATTCTCCCATCAGCTATACCTGTGTAGGGTCCACGACCTTTCGGGTCAAATGCGATACTTTCCGGGCCCTGAATTTGGTTCAAAAACTTTATTTCTGATTTCTGAAGCAAGTTTAGGGTGTCCTTTTCTACTGGTATTTCAGACCATGCTGGCGCTTCAACTTTGTAAGCCTTAAAGTCTTTGGATTCAGAAATTGCACTCTGCTTTAATGGGTCAAGCCCACAGTACAGTGCCACCAGAAGAAATACTCCGGCAAATACTATAGCCGGCCTCATTGCGGTAAGAAGGTGTGTGTCTATGAATTTTGGACTGAAAATTTGTGTCTCTGAAATATTGAGTAATGGTGTGTAAAGTTTGCTACCAAACAACTTTCGGGGTTCTTGAATCTTGTAAGGATTTTTTCATGAGAAGGAAATGCTATTAGTAGTAGTAGCTAGCAGAGTAACTGCTCCCCTGCTGCCACTCACCCAGAAATGGAGTACAAAGTCCCCACGCTTCCATGCATGTGACCTTTTATGTATATTTTGTATGATTTAAAAATAAAAATCAAAATAAAAAAATTTTTAAAAAAACACCAGATTCGTTACAATTTATTCACGATAACAAAAGAATAAAATTACTAATTTTTATCACCTTAAATAAATACAATGAAATAATAAAGTCACGTGATTATTGTTGACTAAAATTTATACGGTTAAAGAAGCCTCGGAGCAAATGTCAAGTTGTCTCCATATGATCTATAGGTCACGAATTTGAGTTGTGGAATCAGTGTCACAATCCGAATTTTCCACCGTCTGGACCGTGATGCCGCCTAACATCGCATTCGCTAGGCAAGCCAACGTTAGAATTATAATCACATGTTTCCTTTATATTTTCATAATTAAGATTAACAAAAGTTGATCCAACAGAAATAAAAACGGAAGTACATATTTAACTAATTAACCTTATACTATCAACCAATCCGAAACAGTTGCCACCTAAAAACTGGAGTCACAACTCACGAACTTTCTACAGATTACTACAAATACTAGTCTGAAAGAAAAGAATAAATCTGTCTCGAAAGTAAGTAAAACAGATATATAGAACGTAGGAGGGTACGCCAGGGCCTGCGGACACCTACAGGATTACCTTGGGTCTCCTGACTGAAGTATCAGCAACCGACTTCTCGATCAGCCACTACCAGCTTCGAAATCTGCATAAAAAGTATAGAATGCAGTATCAGTACAACCGACCACATGTACTGGTAAGTGCGAGCCTAACCTCGACGAGGTAGTGACCAGGTTACGGCGGGTGATAATAGGCTATATAGTTGTTATTTACGCCATAATTGCACATGCTTTGTTGTTGTTTTGTAATGTAAGTTGCCAATAAATGCTTTAATTGATGTTATTTGGTTTCGCAGGGAATACAAGATGTGAGGAAGCAAAATAAAGTGTTTAGAGGCAATAACGTGAAGAAAACATCCACTCAAGAAGTACCCGAACACAAAAGAGCAAAAAAGAGAAGGAATGCGGAGACTGAAGGCCAAACAGTGCGCCTCGCGGTTGCCACCGCGGTCCGCGCCGCGGTTGGAGGCAGAGTGCGCCGCAGTCGACGTCGCGGCCTGTTCCAAACCCAGAAATTCGAGGGGTCAAAGTGTAAATTCGAGGAAAATTTTTGTAAAACCCTTATAAGGAGTAGAAACTCACCCAAGATAGGTCAGACTTGTTTTGGAGATTATTTTTGCAAGATACACAAGTGTGAGAGATCACCCAAAAACATCATAGTTCTTTATCTCTTCTTTTCTTGCAATTTTCCATGATGAATATTTTTGTAGTTTATCTTTACGTTGTTATGAGTAGCTAAATACTTTAGTCTAAGGATTTGATGGAACCTATTGAAGGATGAACTTCTTGATTATGCTAATATAGTTTGCCATTTAATCTCTATTTGTTTAACTACGTGTTTGTTGTAGTTAATTGACAGGATCCTCAATTAGTTGTGCCTATTTAGTGTGTATAACTCGGGAGAGAGTGCATATTTAGGTAATTGTTGAATAACACCACTTCCAAAGTATAAGAGGGATCTATAACTGTGGGTTTAAAGGCGGGATTAGGGATAACGAAACATTGGGTGTAATCTAAATTGAGCTGTAATAAACAAAGTCAGCTAGCGTAACTCGGGAGAGTACGTCTAGTAAATTATCGCAATTACTCGGGAGAGATTTACGGTAAAAAGAGTGCTCATGATTGATAGAGATATTTTGGTGAATCTATATGAAACATAACCGGAAGGGATTCCATCAATAGGGGAAATCACTACCTTAGAACCTTCTCATTATTGTTTACAACCCAAGCATATTTAGTTTACAGCTGTTTATTTACTTTCAATCTTGGTTATTAGAAATATCATCAACTATTGTTTACAACGTTTGGGGAAGTTGATTCTAAAGGATTTAGTAATTCCGACAAAAGTAATTGATAGGTTAATTCTCTGTGGATTCGACTCTGGGCTTAAATACTCAGGTTATATTTGCAACGTCCGCGTGTCCTTTTATAAGGCATAGTTAGGCGTGATCAAATTTTGGTACCATTTCTGGGGAGTTAACGGTGTTATCAATTACAATTGAAAGAATTACAAAATTCTTAGTGTAGTCAATTTTCTCTATACCCAATTTTGCATTGAAATTTTAACGTTTGTTGACTTGGTTGCACAGGTGCATGCCTAGAAACTCATTGAGATCTGGTGAAGTATTTGAAGCATTATCAGATCCCGAGAAAGTTTTCAAGGCTTTGAATCGGGCCAACCGGAAAAACAAACAACAACCAACAACTGCACAATTCGAAACAATCATGGGAGATAACCAGGAAAACCTAGGAGTTCCAATAGTGCCAGAGGCTGCTCTCTATGACTGGGCACAACCCACAGCTGAGAATCTATCCACAGTGATAGTAGTCCCGCAGATACAGGCTGAGTCATTCCAAATCACAAATAACATGCTGCACTTGTTGCAGAATAAGGGACTATTTTCGGGGTCACAAGTTAAAGATCCTCAGCAACACTTGAAGAATTTCTTGTCTATCTGCAAAACCCAAAGGCAACACAATGTAACTCCGGAAAGCAATCAAGTTGTTATTATTTCCATTCTCAGTGACAGGAGCTGCCCAGACCTGGCTGAATTCACTCCCCATAAATTGTATAGCAACGTAGGATGAACTAGTCAAGCAATTTCACAACAAGTTCCACCCACCCAACAAGACTGCTCAACAAATTGATGAGATTTTGAGCTTTAAACAGAGATCTATGGAAACTTTGCATGAAACGTGGGAGCATTTTAAAGGGATGCTGGTCATATGTCCACACCATGGTGTTCCAGATCTAATGTTGGGGCAGCGGTTCTACATGGGATTGTCAGATAGCGTAAAGAACATTGTTGATGCTTCAGCTGGTGGGGCATTCTTGAGTAAAACATGGAGAGAGGGCCAGAGTCTGCTTGACAAGATGGCACAGAATTCGAGATGGATAACCAGAAATGCATCTATCACTCCAGTGGTGCACTCAGTGCCTTTAGATTTATCCAATTCTATGGCTGAAAATATGGCTACCTTATTGACACAGATGAGCATACTCACCAAAAAGGTGAAAGAGTCAGGGCAGAAACAGCAGGTACATATTGTTGATACTACTAATGGGGGCTTGTATGCATCTTGCATTAGTCAGCCAGTTGGTAATCAGTGGAATGCAGAACACGATCATCATCACTACCCTGAAGACATGAACTATGTGTCTAATTATGGCGACAGAGATAGGGTGGTCAGAATTGGGGTCAACAAAATCAGCAGTACAGGCCAGCACAGCCACAGTTCAACATTGGGAACATGGGAGGTATGAGACCCCCCAACAAAATGGCTCCTTACCCATGACCACAGGGATACAATAATCAGAATCAGCAGCAGGGGTATCACCCATCTCAGCAGCAGCATGGTGGAAGGCAGGAAGATGGGTTTGCTAGACTTGAAGCAATGATGCAGCAGGTTATTAGGTCTAATGCAAAAATTAATGAGAGAGTCGATGCATATGATGCAGCAATCAAAAATATTGAGGTATAGGTGGGCCAGATTTCGATGTCTCTGAACAATCGTCCCCATGGGACACTACCTGTAGACACCCAGATAAATCCAAAAGATCAGGGACCGAAGCAGCTGATGGCGGTGAGTCTACGTAATGGTAGAAATCTGGATGTAGAGAAAGAAAGGGCTCGAGAAGCTAGACAGGCTGAGACACTCATACCAGTGCCCATCTAGCTGGATGAATCAACGAAATTGACAGAGGTGACAGTCCAGCCTGCTCAAGAATAAAATAGCATTTAGAATGAGACCAAGAAAGAAGCTGAAATAGTCCAGGAGCCAGTAGTTGATGTAGCAGCTGATAAAGATCAGTCCCAATTGATTGAGAAGAAGATACCTCCTGCACCTTTCCCCCAGAGGCTGGCTAAGTACAAAAAGGAGGAGCAATACAAGAAGTTCTTTGACATGCTAAAGCAAATCCAGGTAAATATACCATTGATTGAAGCTTTGAAGGAGATGCTTGGGTATGCAAAAATGATGAAGGACTTGATGTCCCGAAAGTTTGATTTCCAAGACTTGGCCACAGTTACTCTTACTCAAACATGTAGTGCAGTGGTGACTAGACCAATTGCGGAAAAGCTGTCTGATCCAGGGAGCTTTACAATTCCATACACTATTGGTAATTTTGCTTTTGCTAAGGCACTGTGTGATCTAGGGGCCAGCATCAATCTTATGCCCCTAGAAATTTATAAAAGGTTGGGCATTGGAAGAGCTAGACCCACCTCTATGTTGTTGTAGCTGGCTGACAGGACTGTGAAACGACCCTCTAGAATCCTAGACGATGTGCTGATTCAGGTAGGGAAATTTGTGTTCCCTACAGATTTTGTGATCCTAGACTGTAAGGTGGATGAAAAGATTCCCATAATTTTGGGAAGACTGTTCCTGGCCACGGGGAGAGCTCTAATTGATTGTGAGACTGGGGAGCTCAAGATGAGACTGAACGATGAAGAAATAACATTCAATGTGCAGAAATCCATGAGGCGACCAAGTGAATCCGCCAATTGCTCTCTTATTAAAGCCGTGGATGTAATTGTAGAGACTGATGATGAAAAGTTGACTATTGAGGGCCCCCTTGATGTATGTCTAATAAATGTGGATGAGGTAAATGGAGAGGATCTGGCAGAATGGGTGTTGGCATTAGAGGGTAGAGGGTTCTAGGATAGAACCCTAGAGTTTGAGCCCTTACACTTGGAAAATCGAGAAACTCCTCCAGCCAAGCCATCCATCGAAGAACCACCAAAGCTGGAATTAAAGCCATTGCCCGCGCATCTTAGGTATGAATTTCTTGTACCTAACTCCACATTACCTGTTATTATATCATCTAGTTTGTTAGATGTGCATGGTCAACAACTATTGCAGGTACTTAAAGAGTGCAAGACTGCCATTGGGTGGATCATGGCAGACATAAAGGGGGTCAGCCCTGCCTACTGTATGCACAAAATTCTACTGGAAGAGGGACACAAACCTTCCAGGGAACACCAAAGAAGGCTGAACCCCAAAATGAAGGAAGTGGTGAAGAAAGAAATAATCAAATGGTTAGATGCGGGAATCATTTTCCCAATCTCTAACAGCAGCTGGGTTAGCCCAGTTCAATGTGTTCCTAAAAAGGGTGTCATGACGGTAGTTAAGAATGATAACAATGAATTTATCTCTACAAGAACTGTCACAGGCTGGAGAATTTGCATGGACTATCGAAAGTTAAATCTAGCCACCCGAAAAGACCACTTCCCACTTCCCTTCATTGATCAGATGTTAGACAGATTGGCAGGGAGGTCACATTTCTGTTTACTGGATGGGTACTCAGGGTACAATCAGATCTCCATCGCACCGGAGGACAGAGAGAAAACCTCTTTCACTTGCCCGTATGGCATTTATGCCTTTCGAAGGATGCCCTTTGGCCTATGCAACGCACCTGCCATATTCCAACGGTGCATGATGGCCATATTCACTGACATGGTAGAGGATATAATGGAGGTGTTCGTGGATGACTTCTCAGTGGTGGGGAACTCATTTGATGAGTGTCTGATAAATCTGACTCGTGTGCTGAAACGGTGTATCGAGACTAACCTGGTTCTGAATTGGGAGAAGTGCCACTTTATGGTACAAGAGGGAATAGTCTTGAGACACCGGGTGTCAAGCAAAGGAATTGAGGTGGATCATGCTAAGGTAGATGTGATAGCAAAGCTACCCCCTCCAACTTCGATCAAAGCAATCAGAAGCTTCCTCGGGCATGCCGGGTTCTACCGGAGATTCATAAAAGACTTTTCTAAAATTGCCAACCCTCTCTGTAAGTTGTTAGAAAAAAATCACCCTTTCTTGTTTTCTAATGATTGCAAGGTAGCATTTGAGGAGCTGAAAAGGAGGCTGGTCACAGCACCTAAACCGTTCGAACTCATGTGTGATGCTAGTGACTACGCAGTGGGGGCAGTGCTAGGACAGCGGAAAGACAAGCTGATGCATCCAATACACTATGCTAGTAGAATGCTGAGTGGAGCCCAGCTGAACTACACTGTGACTGAGAAGGAGATGTTGGCTGCGGTGTTTGCTTTTGACAAGTTCCGATCATATCTGATTGGTTCCAAGGTAATTGTATATACTGACCACGCAGCTCTCAGGTACCTAATTGAGATGAAGGAGTCTAAGCCATGCCTGATTCATTGGGTGCTGTTGTTGCAAGAATTCGACCTCGAAATTCGTGACCGTAAGGGCACAGAAAATCAAGTCGCTGATCATCTATCACGACTTGAAGGAGCTAAAAAATCAGTCGAGGTCAAAGAGATCCTGGAAACCTTTCCAGAAGAGCAACTGCTCGCTACTAATCTTAAGGAAGCGCCATGGTATGCAGACTTTGCTAATTACCTGGCCAGTGGTATAGTTCCTCACGACCTTTCATCTGTCCAAAGAAAAAAGATTTATCGTGATAGCCGCATGTATTATTGGGATGAGCCTTATCTGTTTAGAATATGTGTTGACAATATGATCCAGAGGTGTATCCCCAAGATAGAACAATCTTCTATTTTGCAGGCTTGTCACGCATCGGCATATGGAGGACATTTTGGAGGGGTCAGGACAGCTGTGAAAGTGCTTGAGGCCGGATTCTTTTGGCCAATAGTGTTTAAAGATGCGAACCTATAGGTGAAGGGCTGCAATGAATGTCAGCGTACTGGGAACATTTCCCATCGCCACGAGATGCCCATGAACCCGATTCAAGAAGTGGAAGTGTTTGATGTCTAGGGCATTGACTTCATGGGTCCCTTCGTCAGCTCCTTTGGCAATAAATACATACTTGTTGCTGTGGATTACGTGTCCAAGTGGGTAGAAGCTACTGCGTTGCCTACTAATGATTCAATAGTAGTGGTGGGATTTTTGAAAAAGAACATATTCACCCGATTCGGGACACCACGAGTGATTATCAGTGACGGAGGCACCCACTTCTGTAATAGAGCCTTCGAAAAGTTGCTTGCAAAGTATGATGTACGCCACAAGGTGGCTACCCCGTATCACCCGCAAACTAGTGGGCAGGTTGAGGTGTCCAATAGAGAGATAAAGAGTGTATTAACCAAGACTGTAAACGCCACAAGAACTGATTGGGCGAGAAAGCTAGATGATGCATTCTGGGCCTACAGAACTGCATTTAAAACACCAATTGGTATGTCACCATATAAGTTGGTGTTTGGAAAGGCTTGTCACCTGCCAGTGGAACTTGAACATAAAGCGTGGTTGGTATTGAAGCAGCTGAACTTAGATATTGAGACTGCAGGAACAACTAGAATCACTGAGTTGCATGAGCTTGACGAGTTCCGACATCTTGCTTTTGAGAGCACAAGATTGTACAAGGAAAGGATAAAGAGGTTACACGACCAGAACATTGTTGAGTGACATTTCAAACCCGGGGACATGGTATTGCTCTATAACTCAAGATTAAGGTTGTTCCCTGGTAAGCTTAAGTCAAGATAGTCTGGTCCATTTTGAGTGATTGAAATATTCCCTTCAGGTGCTGTAGAGATTGCCGCAGAGAAAGACTCTCGTACATTTGGAGTCAATGGGTAGAGATTGAAACTATATGTGGGCATGAACGAACCAAAGGAAGGGTTTGATATCCACCTGACTAAACCTCAGAGGTCGAGCGAGCCTTAAATGTGCTCACTTACATCGTGTCGCGACGTTAAATCAGGCGTTGCGTGGGAGGCACCCCGTGAATATGTTGTAAGTGTAGTATGTAACTTCGTGTTTAAAAAAAAATTGTCAGCCGCGACTGCGGCAGATACTGCCTAGCGACGCAATTCACCGAGGCTGCGGCTCGGACCGCGGTTCAACCGCAGAAATCACTGGGGGTCAATAAATCCCCCGCTACCGCGGCGCGACCGCGGTCGGGTACCAGGCGTGAAATTTTTTTATTTTTTTTAATTTTCGCTTTCTTTCAACTTCTTCTCTCTTTACTTTAAATTAAAACACAAAAATAACATAACCAACACCCCAAACTTTCCCATCCCCAAATCCCTCTCTCTCTCTAAACCCTAACTTCCCACCCTCCATACTCATCTTCTCCTTCTTCCTCCTTTATAAGACCCGTCATCTTCTTCCCCTCAAGGTTAGATTTCAACTTACCCCTTCTCTTTTCTTTCTATTTTGTTGTATTATGCTAGTAATGTTGTTCTAATGTAATGTTAGTGATAGGATTTTGTTTTGATTAGTTTTTCTTCTTCCTTTTAGTGTAATTTTGTTTTTAGCATATGTTTGGTGAAGGGGATGTGTTTTGTTTGTTTGGAATGGTGTTGTTGATGGGTGATGGTTTAGACCAAGTGTGGGGTGTGTGGGTATAGTGACGATTTACATTGGGGATGTTTTCTTGATTCCCTTGGGCCATGAATGTGAAGTTAATTACCTTGCCCACAAGGTGTTTGGGAAATTGCCTCAATGGAGTTATAAGGAGAGGTTGTGACATGGTTGTGGTGAAGTCTGAGTAACCACCCATAGTCACACATTTTAAGCTCACCCTAATCCGTGTTTAACTGTTTTGACAGGTAATATGAGTTCTTCACGTAAGATACAGAACACCAGGTCATCTGCTAGTGGCCTAGGAGGCTCCTCACGAGCTAGGGGCCAAACTAGTGCACAAAGGTTTGATAGCACTCAGTTCGTCTCTGAAGCAGCAGAGACAAGGTACAATCAAAAACTTGCAAAGAAGTTACTCCATGAAGTCCATATAGATAGGAATACATTGGTGCATGAGTGCCCCAACATGTTTAATGAGCTAAGGAGGTGTCAGCTGGACATTTTCTTTGAGACTCCTGAGGAGGCCAACATTCTGCTAGTGCGGGAGTTTTATGCAAACCTGTCGGAACACGAGGTTGGGGTTGTGACTGTGCACAACACCTAGGTTAATGCATCCATGGAGGCCATCAGCAGAGTTTATAACCTCCCCACATTTACGGGTGACGATCACTACGTCATGGCTAGTCGCCTGCCGGTTGATTGGGATAGAATTCTGGCGGTCATTGGTATACCTGGCAGAATGCCTTCATGGGTAGCACAACCAACGACTCTACACTCCAAGTCCCTCACTTGGGAGGCCAAATATTGGCTCACCATCATTACCACTCGGTTGCTACCATCCAGCAATACCACCGATGTAAATGGGCCACGGGCCGCTATGATCTGCTGCTTCATGACTCACCAAGGGTTTGATGTCGCCTGAGTCCTCTATCAAGAAATGTTCATCTAATTGCCCGAACTGATCAAATTCCACTACTTCCCTTCATTTGTCACCCGTCTATGCCGCATTGCTAATGTTCATGAGAACTCTCGAGTTGATGGGAAATTACCTATAAAAACTCCTTTCCGGGCGAAAAAAATTGGACAAGAGGGACGAAGGTCGGTACAACTCAGTGATGACTCGTCTGATAAGTTTGAGTCTGAAGATGATGCTGATAATACTGCAGCTACTGAGATCACAGCCCCTCCTAGAGGAGATGAGGCAGGCTCCTCACAGCCATGCCGGAGCACTCGCATGGCTGATTGGGAATAAGAGATGACTGAACTGCGGACCTGCGTGGCTGGCTTGGGTACCCGCATTGATGTTGTGGCTGACCGACAGGTAAAGTCGGAAAAAAAGTTCATGGGCTAGTTGAGAGCTCTGGGTCGCGCCTGCCACGTCAACCCAGACACACTTTCAGATCAAGAGTGACCCTTCAGGGAAGTTCCTTTACCTCACTGTTTTTATTTATTTGTTTATTTAGCCATGGGGATATGTCTTATTTTTAAGTATGGGGTGGGGGAACTTCGTTGTATGCTATACTTGTGAATATTATCCGTTAGTTGCTTTGTGTTTTGTGTTAGTTGGCATTAGGAATGGAGTAGCAGTTGTTTCATTTTAGAAAGTTAAAATAGAAGCGACTTGTCCCGATGATGGATCTCTTTCGGCGGGGTTCTTGAGGGACTAAGTCGAGAAAAAAAATAGTAAAAAAAATAAATATATAAAGACTCTTCCTAATGACGGACTCTTTAGATAATTTTCTTGAGGGAAGCTAGTCTACAGAAAACACCAAAAAAAAAATTTATTTTTTAGGTAGTGTAGTAACTCCCCCTTGGTTTTTCTTTGGACCACGGTTCTTTTCCAAGGGCTTAGCTTGAACCGGGTATAGGTAGATTTTTTTTAGGTTAGGATTAATGGGCGAAAAGCTGAAGTTTGAAAAAAAAATTAGCGTTCGTACACCTGAACACAATAGACGCTAAAGTGTAGCGCTTAGCTTTAAGGGTTGAATCTTGTTTAAGTGCCTTAAAAATTGTATGTTTATACCTTACTTGAACACTCGAAAGAGAATGTCTTGATAAACTAATCCGGAGTGAGTCGTGTGCCATGTGGGTGTGAGGATTATTGTATTCCATGTTGTACGTTTGATGCCTAGAACTTGCCCTGTGTGTTTGCAAAGCGAAATAGTAGATTCATTCAGTTTTAGAAGTGATATTGGCATTTCTTTGTTGAGCCAGACATATAAAGTGAACCCACCTAAATGCATTACATCTTAGTTAACCCCGTTGAGCCTATAAGCATGTTTCTTTGGCAACCATAATGTCAACCTTACCCAATTATTTGAATAGCCTGCTGTTTGAACCAGTTTTCATCCCTATCACTAAGCACTAGAATGGTATTGAGATTATGCAAAAACAAAAGTGTGGGATGGTGGTTTGGTTTTTGAAGTGGAACCATGGAAATAGAGAAAAGGTGCAGAAGGTGAAGCGTAAAAAGAGAAGCACCACAAAAAAATCATATATTTTGTAGTGATTAATAAGTGGTAGCTTGTACAAATTGCACCTAATGTATGGGTATGTTTAAATGAATGTGGTGGAGTGTTGGCTTACAAAATGACGATCTTGAAGTTCAATGTAATTGTATTAAAAGTGCTTAGGGAGGTTAGTCACTATATCCAAATGTATCCTACCCGTCCCTTAGCCTACATTACAACCAAATAAGTCTTATTGATCTTACACTGAGTGGGGATCGATTTGTCGAGTACTACACCGGGGGCAAGCCTATGGTGCATCTTTGTGGCATGTGAATGTTTCTTTTGGAGAGTGAGTGAATTCTGTCTATTTTAGTTCCTAATTGTTATCACTATGATTATAAATATGGAACTATTCTCTTGTGTGTGATGTGAGGGCATGTGATTCACAAAGGAAAGGTGCATCTTGACTATTGTGTAGAGTGGTTTGAATAAGTGCAAATGTGGCAGGGTACGAAAAACTTGATTCTTGAGGTAAAAGCTGCTCACTACTAGGTGTAACTCTAGTAAAATGTTCATGGTGTGAGTCGTTGAGGGAAAAGCATAGGGAATGAATTTTTATGGAGTCTGGTGAATTGCTCGAGGGAAAATTTAAGTGTGGGGTGTTGATAATAGGCTATAAAGATGTTATTTACGCCATAATTGCCCATGCTTTGTTGTTGTTTTGTAATGTAAGTTGCCAATAAATGCTTTAATTGATGCTATTTGGTTTCACAGGGAATACAAGATGTGAGGAAGAAAAATGAAGTGTTTAGAGGCAATAACGTGAAGAAAACACCCACTCAAGAAGTACCCAAACACAAAAGAGTAAAAAAGAGAAGGAATGCGGAGACTGAAGGCAAAACAGCACGCCCCGCAGTTGCCACTGCGGTCCGCGCCGCGGTTGGAGGCAGAGTGCGCCGCGGTCAGCACCGTGGTCGAAGTCGCGGTCGACGTCGCGGTCAGCACCGCGGTCGACGCCGCGGTCAGCACCGCGGCGGCCTGTTCCAAACCCAGAAATTCAAGGGGTCAAAGTGTAAATTCAGGGAAACTTTTTGTAAAACCCTTATAAGGAGTAGAAACTCGCCCAAGATAGGTCAGACTTATTTTGGAGATTATTTTTGCAAGATACACAAGTGTGAGAGATCACCCAAAAACATCATAGTTCTTTATCTCTTCTTTTTCTTGCAATTTTCCATGATGAATATTTTTGTAGTTTATCTTTATGTTGTTATGAGTAGCTGAATACTTTAGTCTAAGGTTTTGATGGAACC
>MU777578.1:41227-53284 GCA_026770625.1 Nicotiana glauca
AGTGCTCATGATTGATAGAGATATTTTGGTGAATCTATATGAAATATAACCGGAAGGGATTCCATCAATAGGGGAAATCACTACCTTAGAACCTTCTCGTTATTATTTACAACCCAAGCATATTTAGTTTACAGTTGTTTATTTACTTTCAATCTTAGTTATTAGAAATACCATCAACTATTGTTTACAACGTTTGGGGAAGTTGATTCTAAAGGATTTAGTAATTCCGACAAAAGTAATTGATAGGTTAATTCTCTGTGGATTCGACTCTGGGCTTAAATACTCAGGTTATATTTGCAACGTCCGCATGTCCTTTTATAAGGCATAGTTGGGCGTGATCAGCGGGGCATAAACAATATATCCTAGAGTAGTTTACAATAAGGAAAAAAGAAGATACAGAATGAAATATGACAGTAACTTGCATTAAATAAATATGGAACCCAATCGTTCTACTAATACTTAGCTATAACCAATTCTTAAGAGAGTTTTAACACCACAATAATGAATCTTAGTAGAAGAATAATACATAAGCAACAAGTGATGCGGCATGCATCCTCATCCCACCATATAATCAATAACGATATAAACATTCACCCTTATTACTCCTTGTTGCGGCGTGCAAACCGATCCCACCAGTCCACCCTTATTATTCCTCAGTATATCACCCTTATTCCTCCTGTTGCGGCATGCAACCCGATTCCACATGTCCACCCTTATTACTCCTTGTTGCAGCCGCAACCCGATCCCACCAAACAATCACATTTCACCCTTATTCCTTCTATTGCGGTGTGCAACCCGATCCCACCATATTAATACCAATCACAAAATAAGAACAAGTATTTCACAAGTTAACTCAAATCCTTCACAACATTTATACCTCAAACCAAAACAACGGAAGATCACTACAATTATGAAACTTCACCAGTTAATACAGTGTACCATGAATCACTAATAGCCAACTTTAACCAATAGTATAATAAAATGAAACTGTGGAACAATTAATAACGTTAATAGAGAAAACAACATTTAACAAGAAGCAATTGAACATGGAAGCATCAATAAGCAGGTAGTAGTTAGGACAGGAAAGCAATATATTAGGAAACAGGGAAGGGAACAGGCTAAACAGGTAATTTGGCGGCGCATAGGTACTCGTCACAACACCTATACGCCAGATACATGGAAATTCACATAGCAACTAAGTCAGGGATCCCTAATCCCTCGAGTCAAGGTTATACCAAACACTTACCTCAAGCCAACGGGTATTTCAAAGCTCAATTAGTGCTTTACCTCTCGATTCCACCACCAATCCACTCGTATCTAGTCATAATTAACTTAGTTCCTTCGTTTCTATGGTTACTTCTTAAACGGTGAGGTCTTTTATATACACCAGAGCCTTTACTTTATACTTTAATTTAATATTTAATCAACTAATTGATGTTATTGGGAACTTGTATAGTTCACACTCTTTGGCTCTACCCATGAATTATCCAGTAATAGGTCTTTCATAATCAGATCTACCTATACAGTAACGGTATTTAATTATGAAAGAACATCAATTAATGCTAAAAAAATCAATCCCAATTTATAATTATAGATTTCCCAATATTTTCTCCAAAAAGTCAAAAATCGACCCTAGGCTCGCTAGGTCAAAACCCCAAATTCGAAAAAAAATCCGATTACCCAGTCACCCCGCAGCCCGAATATATGATTGGTTTTGGAATCCGACCTCAATTTGATGTCTAAATCTCTAAATTTTGAAATTCCTAAGTTCTACCCAAAAATACCCAATTCCTCCATGAAAAATCCTAGATTCTAGGATGAATTTTGTAAAAAGATGAAATAGATTGAAAGAAATGAGTTAAGAATCATTTATCTATGATTTGGGAATGAACTTTCCCTAGGAAAATTGCCTCTTGAAGTTTAGGTTTTGAAAAATAGGAGAATGAATGAAAAATCCCAAAACCCTTTTACTCAGCTGGAGATGTGACAATTGCGACCTGAGCTTCGCAAATGCGAAGAAGCCATCGCAAATGTGAAACATTTCACAGTCATGTTGCCTTCGTAAATGAGAAGAAAGTGTCGCATTTGCAAACACTGTTCCTCGCAAATGCGAGTAGAAGATCGCATTTGCGATCATACCCCTTCCCAGACTCCCTTCGTAATTGCGAAGATTTGTTCACATTTGCGAACTCTGCTGGCCCAGGTTTTCTTAGCAATTACGATAGATACCTCACAATTTCCATGCCTGCTTGGTTTGCATTTGCAAAGCCTGATCTCGCAATTGCAAGATCAGAGGCCTGCTACAGACATCAGTTACACCAACAAATTTCTAAGTTCCAAAATCACTCCGTAGCCTATCCAAAACTCACCCGAGCCCTCGGAGCTCCAAACCAAACATGCAAACTAGTCTTAAAATATCATACAAACTTGTTCATCCGATCAAATCACTAAAATAACACCTAGAACTATGAATTTAGCACCAAATTGCATAAATTTTTCAAGATAGTTTCAAAACTTCTATTTTCTCAACCAAAGGTCCGAATCACATCAAATCAATTCCATTTTTTACCAAATTTTACGGATAAGGTTTAAATATCATAAGGACCGATAGCGGGCACCGAAACCAAAATACGAGTCCGATACCAACAAGATCATATCTTTTAAATTGTTGTGTTTTCAATCTTATTAATTTCCTTCAAAAATTCATTTCTCGAGCTAGGGACCTCGGAATTAGATTTTGGCCATACGCCAAGGTCTCATATTTTATTACGGACCCTCAGAGATTGTCGAAATACGGGTTCGGGTCCATTTATCCAAAACTTGACCGAAGTCAACAAAATTTAACTTTTTAGGCCAAAAATCATCATTTTCTTAAATTTTTCACATAAGGGCTTTTCTGATACATGCCTGGACTATGCACGCAAATCAAAGAGAGATAAAATGAGGTTTTAAGGCCTCCGAACATGAAATCGTATTCTAAGACAGAAGATAAGCTTTTGGGTCATCACAATGTTGCGTACATCACACCCCTTGGGATGCAGCCCTTCCTCAAACCTTGTGTGAACATAAGGTGCTTTGTGCTCTGAGTTGTTTTAAACTATATGCAATCTAATAATACTTACACAAAAAATCTCATTATAATATTAGCGTTTACCTTGATAAATAAATTATCGTTAAAGTGAATAATGATTAATGATTTTATTCTTATAATAGGTGAAATTCACTTATAAGTTTACGACTTTAATACGGCAGTAACAAATTTCAATTATTTTAATATAAAAATAGTTTAAGAATTTTATTGCATAAATAATAGATAAAATTCAGGTAACCCAATTTTGTATGAGAGGGAAGATTATTTGGGAGTAAACTACAAATTAAATGGCCATACTACCACAATAGTAGGGGTGAAATTCAAAAATAGCCAGATATACAACTAATAGTTGAAAAATAGGCACAGTTTCAAAAGTAATTGAATTTTAACCACTTTTCATGTAAAAATAAAACCTGGACAAAAATAATATGCTGGAGTTCAAATTTTTTACATATGAGCTTCTAGTATAATATGCTGGAATTTAATAATGTATTGGAGTTCCATCATAATACGCTGCAAGTTTATATGTAGGAGCTCCATAATCTCGCATATTATGTAAGAACTTTATGTGTTGAAACACGCTCTCTCTGCCAAACACTCCATCCCCATCCCCATCCCCATCCCCGATGGTCAAAACCACCGCACCCCACCCAATTGAATAGTGGTAACCACCCCACGCCGGTGACCACCCCCACCAGCAGGTAAGCCACCTCCTTCCCCCTCATCTCTCACACCTCCCTTCCTCTCTCTCCTCTTTCTTATTTCCCCCTTCCCCACTCCCTCACTAGAGCTATATTTTTGTTGCTCTACTGTGCTTCTATTTTGGGTTAGGTAAAAAGATTGATTTTTTGGTTTCACTATGTGTCTGAAATTGTGTGATCAGTGCAAGTAAGTAAAAAGGGTTGTTTTCGTACTTTTTGTGTTTTTGTTTATCGTTGATTCATATAAGTTGTTGAGTTTACTGTTATGAGTTTTTGCTATTATTTGGTGATTATTCTTGAATCTATGATTATTCTGTCCAATTGACCACACCCGAGAAAAATTCACCTAGCTTTGCTCGGTATTGAGCAATTGTTTCTTTGGATTCTTCTTGTAGTGTTAAGCAGGTAGTTCAACTACTGCTAATTTAATAATTTGTTAATTTTCCTTTGAATATTTTTTAAATCAACTTAAGGTTTTATTTCATCCTTTTTGCGCTCCTTTGCTACGGGTGGGGCCTCACCAGTGGTAACGGTGATAACCTCTCTTTCATGTGTTTGTCTTCGTGGTGTTTTGTGTGTATTTCAGTTTAGGCCTATGGCTATTAGCAGCAAATGGGACGTACGTGTGCAAATATTAAAGAAAAACCTTGGAGAGTGTCCGCAAAGGGCGGCAGGAGTTGGATGCGAATGTGCTAGATGGATGCAACATCGTATATACCAAAATAATTCCCTGGTTCTACTCGCAGGAGTTGGTACCTCCTGTTTTCTTATTCCACTTTGTGTAAGTTAAATTGTTGTCATCTTAGTTCGTATTAGTTTACACCATATTAGTGTGCCTGTAGTTGCAACTTGTATGAATNATGGATGCAACATCGTATATACCAAAATAATTCCCTGGTTCTACTCGCAGGAGTTGGTACCTCCTGTTTTCTTATTCCACTTTGTGTAAGTTAAATTGTTGTCATCTTAGTTCGTATTAGTTTACACCATATTAGTGTGCCTGTAGTTGCAACTTGTCTTCTTCTAATTTGGTTTGTTTCCTTGTGTGTGTTAGTGATTCCTCTTATATTGTCGTAGGTATAGTGGCTGTAGTCTGAGATGGTCGAGTGAGGTCATTGTATCGGGGGGAGTGAGGGGTGGGGTGAGAGGTAGGGCAGGGGTTAGGGGGTGGGTCAGGAGGCAGAGGAGGTAAAGTGAACACGAGTTTCTATAGGTTGAGAATTAGGTCGTGGAAAGTAGGTATATTGATGGGTAAGTCTATAGAGTTGGCGAAGATCCTCCAAAAGAGTAGGGTCAATACAGCGTGTATCCAGGAGACAAGGTGGGTAGGGTCGAGGGCGAAGGATGTGGACAGGTATAAACTTTGGTACTCAGGAGTCCAAAAAGGTAATAATGTTGTGGGTATCTTGGTGGATAGGGAACTTAGAGAGTCTGTGGTTAAGGTTAGACGAGTGAATGATATATTGATGATTATTAAGTTGGTGGTTGGAGAGTACACCCTAAACATCATTAGCGCCGCATGCGAACCTAGATAAAGAGGTTAAACGGCGCTTCTAGAGGGGTTAGATGAGATTGTGCGCTAGGTGCTGCTTGCTGAGAAGCTATTCATATGAAGGGATTTCAATTGTCATATTGGGTCGACCGCAAATGGTTATGGTGAGGTGCATGGAGGCTTCCATTTTGGGAGAGGAACGGAGGAGGTACCTCGTTGTTGGACTTCGCTAAGGCTTTTGGGTTGGTGATTGCGAACTCTAGATTTCCGAAGAGGGAGGAGCATTTGCTTACATTTCAAAATGTGGTGGCGAAGACTCAGATTGACTATCTCCTTCTCAGGAGGTGTGATAGAGGCTTGTACAAGGATTGGAAGGTGATTTCGGGTGATATACTCGCAATGTAGCATAGACCCTTGGTGATGTACGTTGGTATTAGGTTAAAGAGGAGGAAAAGTTCTGCTCGAGGAATACCAAGAATCAGGTGGGGAGCCTTAACTAAGGATAAAGCCCAAGAGTTGGAATGGCGGTGTCGGCTATAGGAGCTTGGAGTAGCAGTGGGGACGTGAACACGGTCAGTGATAATAGACTGTATAAGAGAGGCTGTGAGAAAGGTGTTAGGGGTCTTGACGGGTGTCTCTGGTAGGCACAAAGGAGATTAGTGATTGAATGAAGTGGTCCAAGGCAAAGTGGAAGCGAAGAAGGCATCGTATCTGAAGTTAGTGGGGAGCATAGGTGAGGAGAAGAGGTGAGCGTGCATGGAGAGGTATAAGATAGCTAGGAAGGAAGCTAAACTGGTGGTCATGGAGGCTAAGACTGCACCTTATGGTCGTACGTACAAGGAACTGGGGGGAAAGGCGGGGAGAAAAAGTTATTCTGGCTGGCTAAGTTGAGAGAGAGGAAGGCTCGGGATTTGGACCAAGTGAGATGTATCAAGGACGAAGATGGTAGAGTATTGCTGGAAGATGCCCAGATTTGACAGACTTACTTTCATAAACTTCTGAATGAAGAAAGGGATAGGGATATTGTGCTAGGCGAATTGGAGCATTTTGAGAGTCACCGTGACTTTGGGTACTACGGGCGTATCAAGGTTGAGGAAGTCGTGGGAGCTATGCATAAGATGAGTAAGGGCAGAGTGACTGGGCAGACGAGATTCCGGTGGAATTTTAGAAGTGTGTAGGGAGAGAAAGTTTGGAGTGATTGACTAGGTTATTTAATGTTATTAAGGTGAAGAGGATGCCGGATGAGTGGAGGTGGAGTATGGTGGTTCCATTGTTTAAGAACAAATGTGATATCTAGAGTTGTAATAATTATAGGGGTATCAAATTATTGAGTCATACCATGAAAGTGTGGGAGACGGTGGTTGAAGTGAGGGTGAGGATGACAGTGTCTGTATCCGATAACCAATTCAGGTTCATACCAAGTCGTTCTACTACAGAAGCTATACACCTTGTTAGGAGGTTGGTGGAACTGTACAGAGACAGGAAGAAGGATCTGCACATGGTATTTATTGACCTAGAGAAAGCGTATGATAAGGTTCCTAGAGAAGTTCTCTGAAGATGCTTAGAGGCAAAAGGTGTGTTCCCTATACTATGGCGATTAAGGACATGTATGTTGGGCCTAAACTCGGGTTAGGATAGTAACTCTGAGTATTTTCAGGTTAAAATAGGGTTACACCAAGGTTCTGCGCTTAGTCCATTCTTATTCGCCCTGGTGATGGATGCGTTAACAAACCATATTCAAGGGGAGGTGCCATGGTGCATATTATTTGCTAATAACATAGTTCTGATTGATGTGTCGCGAGCTGGTGTTAACGAGAGGCTGGAAGTTTGGAGACAGGCTCTTGAGTCTAAGGGTTTCCAGCTAAGCAGGACTAAGACGGAATACCAAGAGTGTAAGTTCAGCGCTGAGCCGGGGGAAGTGGCGTGCATGTGAGGCTTGAATCACAGGTCATCCCAAATAGATATAACTTCAAGTACCTTGGATCGATTATCCAGGGGGAGGGTAGCTCGACGAAGATTTCACACACCGTATTAGGGTATAATGGATGAAGTGGAGGTTACCATCTAGAGTCTTGTTTGACAAGAGAGTGCCACCAATACTCAAAGGTAAGTTCTATAAAGCGGTGGTTAGATCGGTCATGATGTATGGGGCTGAGTGTTGGCCTGTTAAGAACTCATATATCCAAAAGATAAAAGTAGCAGAAATGAGGATGTTGAGGTGGACGTGCATGCACACTAGGATGGATAAGATTAGGAATGATGATATTCGGGAGAAGGTGTGTATGGCTCCCATTGATGACAAGAGGCTCAGATAGTTTGGGCATATTCAGAGGAGAAGCGCAGATGCTCCTGTAAGGAGGTGTGAGTGGCTGGTTGTAGAGGGCATGAGAAGAGTTAGAGGGCGGCCTAAAAATTATTGAGGAGAGTTGATCAGGCAGGATATGGCGAGACTTCAAATTTTCAAGGACATGACACTTGATAGGAAGATGTCGAGGTCGAGTACTAGGGTTGTAGGTTACGAGGTAGTTGAGTCTTTCCTTACTTTGTACCTTTGTGAGCCTAGTCTGGTAGGATTTTTGTCGAAGATATATAGTGGCAATATTGTGTCTTACTATTTTGCTTTTTAGTGCAGGACCTATTTACCAGCCATCGCTTATGCTTTGCATCTTTTTTCTGGATTTCATGTTGTTCCTATTTTTCCTATGATTTCGGTGGTGAAACTAATACTGTCTTATTTTGTCTTTTTTTCTCTTGAGCCGAGGGTCTTTCGAAAATAGCCTGTCCACTCCTTCAGGGTAGGTGTAAGGTCTGCCTACACACTACCTTCCCCAGACACCACTAGTGAGATTTTACTGGGTTGTTGTTGTTGTTTATACGTATGAGCTCTATAATTCCACATATTATGCTGCAACTTTTTGTGTTTCAGCAAAATAATGGCTATTTTTTATGACTTCGCAAATGCTGACTATTATTTATTTACCAGTCCGAAAAATAATTAGTTCGTGCTATTTTGACCAATACTAGTGCCAAAAGATGTTAAGTGTATATTTTATATAGATGTTGAATGGACCAAATAAAACTACTTCCTCATTCCATTTTTCGTTGCACCTCTGTTGGCCCAACTTCAGATGAAGTTTTGAAGATTGACAAAATGAACTCAGTCATGAACTAGGTCCATCATGTGAGACATAGTATTGATATGCTTACACATGTGACATACGTGTGAAGAAGATAAGTCTCAAGGATCAGCAACAATATCTTCTAAGTTGATCGAAAAGGTTGCATAGGATAAGGAGTTGAAGTCTCCTTATGTGAAGAGAACTACATCCGGATCAAGGATAAGGATTGGAGTTTGAATTGTTCTAGGACTCGAATTTGATGAAGGATCAGCAATTCGAGTTTTAATCAAACTCTGATTACTAACTCTATAAATAATAATAATTGTTCTCTTTTACAGGTGATTGCACATACGCAGAAGTTAAACTAAATTGAGAGCAAAAGAGCTAGGCGATTTTGCAAGCAATTTGTGTGTGATTCAAGTGAGCAAATTTGAAGCTACATGAACTAAGAGTGAAGAACCAATTCCATTGTGTCTTTATTTATTTCTCGTTCAATTGTAGTAGGTGTTTTCATATTGTACCTTTCAACTTTATCTAGAAGCAAGTGTATTAGGTACTTTGAGTATTCAAGTTAGAGTTGACTTGAAGGTGTCGCAACAGTTGAGGTTGTGTGCTACACTAGGATTAGAGTTTAATCCTTAGGTTTACAAGAGTTTGTAAATGCTGTTTTGGCTCAGTGATTTTAGTGGAAGTTTAAGAAAAACCTACTGAGTAGTAGGTCGTGGTTTTTTTACCTTTTGAGCCAGGTGTTTTCCACATAAAAATATATGTGTTCTTTATTTTATGCACTCTTAATTCTGCGAACAGTCATAGTAAGTACATCTAGAAGAACCAGGTTCTTCTAGTGCAAAAATTAGGTACCACACAAATCACCCCCCCCCCTGTGTGGTATTGACGTTTAGAACATCAATTGGTATCAGAGCAGGTTATCCTTGAAGAGGCTAACACCTTAGGAGAAGATCAACAATGAGTGCACCACCTGGGAACTAGGAAGGGCAATCCACTGCCAGGCCTCCACTTTTCAATGGTCTGTACTATTCTTGGTGGAAGAACAAAATGAGAAATCACATTATAGGGGAAGATTATGAACTTTGGAATATAGTTACTGATGGTCCCCTAGCAACCACTAAGAAGAATGCAGAAGGAATTGATGTGCCAAAAACAAGGGCTGATTGTACTGCTGAGGACCTGAGGAAGTGGGAGAAAAATGCTAAGGCCTAGAAGTGGCTTCTATGTGGTCTAGGACCAGATGAGTATAGTAGGATCCAAAGTTTTACAACTGCTAAGGAAATATGGGACACTCTGGAAGTGGCTCATGAAGGAACACCTCAAGTGAAAAGATCAAGAGGAACACTTCTGTATTCTCAATATGAGAATTTCATTATGAAGGAAGGAGAAACTATCCAGGAGATGTATACTAGATTCACCACTGTGACAAATGAACTTGAATCTCTTGGAAGGATTATCCTTGAGGAAGACAAGGTTGAGAAGATTCTGACAAGAGTTCTGCCAGTCACATGGGAAAGCAAGATCACTGCCATTCAGGAATCCAAAAACATTGTTACCCTCAGAGTGGATGAACTAATTGGAAATTTAACTACCTATGAAATGAGGGAACAAATTTGATGAAGATGGAATTGTCATAAGGAACAAGGCAAGATTGGCGGTCCAAGGTTACAGCCAAGAGGAAGGAATAGACTATGATGAGACATTTGTCATCTTGATCCACGTGCATCTATTTTTAAAAAAGAGATGCAAAGGATTATTCATTTATAAAAAATAGCAAATCAAATGCCAGATGAATTTACGGATTTGAAAAGGATAATAAAATCACATATCCCTGCAGAGAATGCTCCAATCCGTATTGATGTCCCCGTTGGACAATCTTCTAATGTCATAGCTAATGAGTTAAAAGTACGCCTAAAACGTGGCAGACCATTAGGTTCTAAGGATCGAAATCCTAGAAAAAGAAAAACAAATTATCAAGGTCACACTACGAAAGAGTCTCATGAAGAAATCAACGATTTAACCAATCATGAGATTCATGAGGAAGTCACTGAGCCTAAGACTCAAGAAAATAAGGAACTATTAATAAATCCTATTGATATTGAGATAAATTTGAATCGATTGGATATAATGGTGGATTATGTCTATGCATATAATGTTACATCTAGCATTATGCAAGATAGTGAGGATCTTGAACCTTAATCTGTTGGAGAATATTGACAAAGACGTGATTGGCCAAAATGGCAAGAAGCAATCCAATCGGAGTTACATTCACTTATAAAATGTGAAGTTTTTGGGCCTGTAGTCCAAACACCTAATGGTGTTAAACATGTTGGATATAAATGGGTCTTTGTACGCAAGAGGAATGAGAAAAATGAGGTACAAAGATATAAAGCACGCCTTGTTGCAATAGGATTTTCACAAAGGCATGGTGTCGATTATGAAGAGACATATTCACCCGTTATGGAAGCTATAACGTTCTGTTATCTCATTAGTTTTGCTTTCCATGAAAAACTTGACATGCATTTAGTGGATGTGGTTAACGCCTATCTTTATGGTTCACTTGATAATGAGATATACATGAAAATTTCCGATGGATTTAAAATGCCTAACGCACATAATTCAAAGTACCAGGAAATATTTTCAATCTGGAAAGATCTTTGTATTCTGCATACATATTACCCTCCCCAGACCCCACTTATGGGATTATACTGGGTTGTTGTTGTTGTTGTTTTGTATGTCTAAAAAAATCAGGACGAATGTGGTATAATCGTCTTAGTAAGTATTTATTAAAGAAACGTTATATAAATGATGCCATTTGTCCATATATTTTTTAAAAGAAAACAACATCGGAATTTGTTGTACTTGTTGTATATGTTGATGACATAAACCTTATTGGAACTCCTATAGAACTCCAAAAGGCAATTGATTATTTAAAAAAGGAATTCGAGATGAAAGATCTTGATAAGTGCATTTTACCTGATCTTAACCACATAATTTCTCTCATAAAAATATATAAATTATCATGTTTCCTTAATATTCTTAACTTTATTTTGCAGGAATAATTTTAGAAGAATTGTCGTACAAAGCAAGAAAAACCTCAAGAAAAATACTACAAGGAAGTAAAAGAGCAAGTTATGATGGAAAAAATGATTTGGCAAAGGAAAATGAACACATAAATGATGTTGGACGTTGATAATGCACCATATCCACACTTACCATGAAGACATCTCAACTTGTCGGGATAAATTTAGAGTTACATGACAAATCTTGATTTACTTGACAAAATCTCAACTTGCACATGTATAATCAAATTTGCCAGGACAAATCCAACTTACCAACACCAAATCGAGAAGATCATCATAATTTCTTCTCTTATTTAAGAAGGGATTTACCAATCAGAGAAGGCATCATAGTAGAGAGAAAGCTTAGAGCTAGAAGTCTGAATCCAAATTCTTAATAAGCTTCTCTGTTTTATTTCTTTTACTAGTATCGAGTTACCTTTTCTTTTAAATCACAATAGTGATTTAGTTGTTATTTATAAATAAATTTTAGTGTAGGAAATTATTCTAGTTCCTGCTTTTAATTAAATAGGAGGAATTATTCTTCTTGAATATTTCTTTCTATTTTCTTATTTAATGGACAAGA
>MU777578.1:67125-88190 GCA_026770625.1 Nicotiana glauca
TTCACATTATGTAGAAAATCATTAATTAGCTTGGAAGAGTCCCAAAGTATACCAAAACAAGTACCAACAAAGACCCACGGTCATGCTAGACACCGGTGTATAGATACTCGTCACCACGCCTATACACCGTACTCGATCATTTGGCAAATAACAATTAATAATACTCTAATCATATTCCCTCAAGCCAAAGTTAAATCAAACACTTACCTCAAATGCTCCAAAAATCCACTCAAGCCTCTAGTATAGCTTTACCCCTCGAATTCACCACAAAACCGCTCGAAATCTAGTCGCAAATTACTTGAATGTATCAACAAATGCTAATTGAATCAATTTGAATGCATGGAAATGAATTTCCAAAGTTTTACTCAAAAATTTCCAAAGCGCCCCCGGGCCTACATGGTCAAAACCTGAGGTTCGAACCAAAACCCGGTTACCCATTCCCTCACAAGTTCATATCTATGAATTGTTTTGAAATCAGACCTCAAATTGAGGTCCAAATCCCCAATTTTAAGAAAACCTAGGTTCTACCCAAAATCCCAATTTTTACCCATGGAAATCCTTGATTCTAAGATAAAAACATGTTTAATGATGTTAGAGATTGAAGAAATTAAGTAAAATTTGACTTACAAATGATTTGGAAGAAGGCTTGTGCTTGAAAAATCGCCTATGGAGTTTTAGTTTTGGAGGAATGTGAAAAATGAAGCTTAAAATCGTCTAAGTATGAAAAATGCAGGTCTCTGATATGGGAATTGCGAACCCCGACCAGATATGGAAATTGCAAAGTCGAGTTCGCATTTGCGAACTCTGAAGGATACTAGGAGGTTTGCATTTGCGAAAAATTGGTCGCATTTGCGAAGGTTCACTACCGCATTTGCGGACAGTCATTCACATTTGCGAAGACTGGGCTCGTAGGCGGGCATCGCATTTGAGATAATTTTCTTCGCATTTGCAAAGATCGCTGCCCAGGTGAAAGATTGCATTTTGCGATAAGAAGCTCGCAATTGCGAGTTCGCATTTGCGAATACTGGCTTCGCAAATGCGAAGCCAGCAGAACTGAATGATACCAGATTTTTACATATGAGAAAATGCAATCTGATGCCTATCCAAAACTCTCCCGAGCCCTCGGGGCTCCAAACCAATTATGCACACAACTTCAAAAATATCTTACGAACTTACTCGCGCGATCAAATCGCCAAAATAACATCATATATGTATAATCAAGCCTCAAAACACATGCTTTTCTTCTAAGTTTAATAAACTTTCAAATTTGGAACTTATAGTCCGAAACATGTCATACGACGTCCGTTTTCAACCAAACTTTACAGATAGCGCTTAACACATATTTAAGACTTGTACCGGGCGTCAGAACCAAAATGCGATCCCAATACCATCACTTTTTGATCAAATTTTATTTTCATTTTTCTTAAACATTTTTAGAAAATAATTTCATGGAAAAATTCATTCCTCGGGCCTGGGACCTCGTAACTCGATTCCGAGCATACGCCCACGTCCCATATTTTTCTGCGGACCCTCTGGGATCGTCAAATCACGGGTCCAGGTCTGTTTACCAAAAAGTTGAGCGAAGTCAACTTTAATCATATTAATATCAAAATTCTTCAAATCTTTCACAAAATTCACAAATTTCAACATAAAAGCTTTCCGGCTACGCGCTCGGACTGCGCACACTCGAGGCAAGTAAAACTGAAGTTTTCAAGGCCTCGGAAGCACGGAAAAAGAGGAAAATCCGGTGATGACCCTTTGGGTCGTCACAGTACCTCTCCCTTTTCCCCAAAAGATGAAAAGAGAAAAGCTTGACAAACAGTTTTCAAAGTTTCTAGATATTTTGAAGCAACTTTCCATTAACATACCTTTCACAGATGCTTTGACACAAATGCCTTCATATGTTAAATTTCTCAAAGAAATATTGTCAAGTAAAAGAAAATTGGAAGAAGTTTCAGTTGTTAAGCTTACAGAAAAATATAGTGCTATACTTCAAAATAAGCTCCCTCAGAAACTTGGTGATCCGGGAAGTTTTACAATTCCTTGTACCGTGGGAGGTACTCACTTTGAAAAGGCGTTATGTGATTCAGGTGCTTCAATAAATCTAATGCCTTTTTCAATTTTCAGAAAATTAGAACTCGGTGAAATAAAAGATACTGGAGTGTCTCTTCAATTAGCTGATCAGAGTACTAAGAGACCAAAAGAAATTATGGAAAATATCCTTGTCAGAGTTGACAAATTTGTATTTCCAGTAGATTTTATAGTGCTTGAAATGGAAGAAAATACTGAGGTGCCATTAATTTTAAGCAGACCATTTCTTGCAACAGGGAGAGCAATAATTGATGTCCATCAAGGACAATTAATTTTGCGAGTTGATGAGGAAAGAGTGATTTTTGGCATGCAAAAAATGATGAAATTTCCTGGGGATGAGTCATCATTATCTTGTTTCCAAATTGACTTACTAGATGACCTTGTAGACGAATACAAAGATAATCAGTTAATTACTGATTCATTGGAAAGATGTTTGGCTAGGTCAGGTACCATAAGTGATGATAACCCCGTAATTAGAGAACAAGCAGAAATTCTAGAAAAAGAGTCAGAAAATGAGAAAGTCTCACAAGAAGGAGTTCAATTAAAAATTAAACTCAAAGCACTTCCTTCTCATTTAAATATGTGTTTCTTGAACCTGAATTATTTCCAGTAATCATTTCATCTTCTTTGACTATAGAACAGGAAAACAAACTGATTGGAGTCCTGAGAAAACACAAAAGAGCCTTAGGGTGGACTATAACTGACATTAAAGGAATCAATCCAGCTATTTGTATGCACAGGATTCTTATGGATAATGATTATAAGCCCATAGTCCAACCCCAAAGGAGACTAAACCCAGCAATGCAGGAAGTCGTCAAGAAAGAAGTGGTGAAACTTCTAGTAGCAGGTATCATTTATCCAATATCTGACAGTCCATGGGTAAGTCCTGTACAAGTAGTACCAAAGAAAGGAGGTATGACAGTAATAAAAAATAAAAATAATGAACTCATACCTACTAGAACAGTCACAGGATGGCGAGTCTGTATTGATTACAGACGACTTAATGATGCCACAAGGAAAGATCATTTTCCTTTGCCGTTTATTGATCAAATGCTTGAAAGAGTTGCAGGCCATAGTTTTTACTATTTTCTTGACGGATATCTTGGGTATAATCAGATACCAGTTGCTCCAGAAGATCAAGAGAAAACCACATTCACATGCCCCCAAGGTACGTATGCTTACCGAAGAATGCCATTTGGACTATGCAATGCTCCTGCTATATTTCAACGTTGCATGTCCGCAATTTTCTCAGATATGACTGAAAAGTTTCTTGAAATATTTATGGATGATTTCACACTTTTTGGTAAGACATTTGAAGATTGTCTCTATCATTTAACCTTGGTGCTTAAAAGATGTGAAGAAACAAATTTAGTTCTTAATTGGGAAAAATGTCATTTCATGTAAGAGAGGGAATTGTTTTAGGATATAAAATTCCTGCTAAAGGGATAGAAGTTGATAAAGATAAAATTGATCTTATAGCAGGATTACCCCCTCCTACCACTATTAAAGGCATTAGAAGTTTCTTAGGGCATGCAAGTTTTTATAAAAGGTTTATAAAAGATTTTTCAAAAATCTCAAAACCTCTAACTAACCTACTGATGAAAGATGTGAAGTTTGAATTTTCAGATAATTGCAGGAAAGCATTTGAGATTCTCAAGAAACAATTGACTAATGCTCCAATTGTTGTTTCTCCTGACTGGAGTTGGCCCTTTGAAATAATGTGTGATGCAAGTGATATAGCAGTTGGAGCGATATTGGGACAAAAAAGAGACAAGATTTTCAGGCCTATTTACTACGCTAGTAAAACACTTAATGAAGCTCAAAAGAATTATGCTACAACTGAGAAGGAACTACTAGCAGTAGTATTTGCGTTTGACAAATTTCGTTCCTATTTGATAGGAACAAAGGTCACAATTTATACTGATATGCAGCTTTAAAGTACCTCTTAGCAAAGAAAGATGCTAGACCCAGATTTCTAAGATGGATACTCCTTTTGCAAGAATTTGATATTAAAATAAAAGATCGAAAAGGTTTTGAGAATCAGATAGCTGATCATTTGTCTCGTTTGGAAAATCATCCTACTGAGATAAAAGATATCAAAGAGGAATTTCCTGATGAACATATATTTTCAGTCACAACCGTTATAAATCGACCACCTTGGTTTGCTGATATTGCCAACTACTTGGCTGGAGGATGGATTCCAAAAGATTTTTCTTATGAACAAAAGAAAAAATTTAAAAAAGAAGCAAGACATTATCATGCTCAAACAAGTGGGCAAGTAGAAGTTCCCAACAGAGAATTAAAAAGAATTTTAGAAAAAACTGTTGGTTCTTCTCGAAAAGATTGGTCTTTAAAATTGGATGATGCGTTATTGGCATACAGAACTGCTTATAAAACTCCCATAGGCACATCTCCTTACAGACTAGTTTTTGGGAAAGCTTGTCATTTACCTGTGGAATTAGAACATAAAGCATATTGGGCTATAAAATTGTTAAATCTAAACTTGCCAGATGCAGGTAAAAATAGTCTATTGCAGCTTGATGAGTTGGAAGAGTTCAAGCTTACAGCATATGAAAATGCTAAATTGTACAAGGAAAAGACAAAAAAATGGCATGACAAGTTCATCCGCCATAATGATTTTAAAGTTGGAGATCATGTTTTGTTGTACAATAGCCGATTGAGATTATTTCCGGGAAAGTTTAAGTCACGCTGGACAGGACCATATACAGTAACAGGAGTAACCTCCTATGGTGCCATTGAAGTGCAACATGCAGATGGGGGAGACAAATTCAAAGTAAACGGTCATTGTTTGAAGCCTTATATCAGCAGATTCTTCGACAAACAGGCTTCAACAATCCTTTTTGCCTAATTTTTAAAATAAGTCGAGCTGGCGACGTTAAACTCAGAACTATTTTCTTCCGCTCTCTTTAATCGTTTAAGTAATTATTAGTAGTAACATATAATACTTCCTTTTAGTAATATATATATATATAATAAAATTATTTTTTTCTTTCTTATTACAAAAAAAGAGAGAGAGGTAAAAATAATAATAATTGCATGTTTTTTATTATATTATAATATGTATGTATGTAGTATGTATTAATATATTTTGCTATGATAAAGCACTCCCATAATTTTGGCAATGAAAGTTTTCTCATATCATGAAAAAGAACATTTTTTTGGCCATAATCTTGTCTTTGTTATATGAGAGAAACCTTGAGAAGCCAAGAAAAAAGGAAATGAGGCCAGAATAGAAAAAAAAATCAGGGAAGCTCCTTTATCTCCTTTTACTTTTAATTTATTTGTCATGAGGGCATGACATTATTTAAGCTTGGGGGTAGATGAATATGTTTGTTATATATGTGTTTCATTTAAGTTTCTTTTTTTTTTTTGTTTAAAAAAAAGAGTATATTTTACAACTAAAAAATATGTTTTTAGTAAAAAATTTAAATTTACAAAAAAAAAAAAAAAAATTGAGTTGGCTTATTCTTAAGGCAACTTATTTCATGTACTTTTATGAATTTCTTGTTCAGTTCTTTGCCATGATCGTAATATTTTGAACTGAACATTTTTTTAGGACTTTTAGTTGTTTTAACTTGTTTTGGTAAATAAGTTGGCTAAACTTGATTTAACTTGAAAAGCATGACATTTAGAAAAGATGAATTCGATTAAGTACCGTTCACGGGTTTTATGATCACTTTCTAAACTCATACTTACTTATTGGTAATTGAAATCATGGTTTTCGTTAGCCCAAGTCTATTGTGCGGTTAGCTTATATTGTCTAGTTCTCCTGCTTATCTGGAAATCTAGAACTTGCCTTGAATGTGGATTGAGGCAAAATTCTAGGTAGATCTTTGGATTAAGAAATGAATGTAGGCCTTCTTTATTGAGCCATAGCCTAAATTGGCCTACCTTAATGATTTTTATCCCTAGGTAGCCCAGTTGAGCCTAAATAAATTATCTATTATTTTGTTGGTCGCCATGCTTTAACCCTTAGCCTGTTTGTTGTTATGACTTGTTCTTTGTTCACCCAATTCTCTTTTGGGCACTTTATCTGAATATAAAAATCTTGGCGTGAGGTGTAATTGTAAATAACTGGTGAAAGAATAATTGTTTGGAGTTGTCGATATTTTGAGATGTTGTCGTAAGAACAAAAAAAAATGTTGCTTCAAAATTTCACAAAAAAAAAACAAACAAAACAACAAAGAAAAGTTGGCACCTCCATAAAAAAAATTGAAAGGGATGAAACAACAGAGGTTTATTATTTAAATAAGATGAAAGGCAATATGTACTTAAGAGATAAAATAAATGTGTAGTGCCCATAAGGAATTTGAGTAACTATTATCTATATGTATCCTACCCATCCCTAAAGCCTACTTTACAACCTTGCAAAAGTCCTACATGATCTTAACTCAGAGACTCCTATATTAGTGGAGAACCACATGATGGTCAAGCTTATGGTTATTTCCAGTAGCTTGAGGTGCTTCTTTGTTGAGAGTGAGTGTATTTGTTTTATCTATGCCTTTCTTTGATCCTATATCTATATATTATGTGATATACGGGCATCTCTCTTCATTCAGTGAGACACACTTGGGATTAGAAAATATTATGATTTCAGTTCTCAATTTGTGAACATGAGTACAATTGAAAGTTGTTTGAACTCGTAGATTGGTATTAGTCAATTCTTCTCCGTCAAAACCTCTCATGATTTCACTTAAAGTGTCTAGTTACTATGTTCATTTTTTTTTTCTTTGCTCGAGGACGAGCAAAATTTTAAGTATGGGATAATTTGATAAGTGCATTTTACCTTATCTTAACCACATAATTTCTCTCATAAAAATATATAAATTATCATATTTCCTTCATATTCTTAACTTTATTTTGCAGGAATAATTTTAGAAGAATTGCCGTTCAAAGCAAGAAAAACCTCAAGAAAAATACTACAAGGAAGTAAAAAAGCAAGTTATGATGGAAAAAATAATTTGGCAAAGGAAAATGAACACATAAATGATGTTGGACATTGATAATGCACCAAATCCACACTTGCCATGAAGACATCTCAACTTGTCGGGACAAATTTAGAGTTACATGACAAATCTTGATTTACTTGACAAATCTCAACTTGCACATGTATAATCAAATTTGCCATGACAAATCCAACTTACCAACACCAAATCGAGAAGATCATCATAATTTCTTCTCTTATATAAGAAGAGATTTATCAATCAGAGAAGGCATCACAGTAGAGAGAAAGCTTAGAGCTAGAAGTCTGAATCCAAATTCTTAATAAGCTTCTCTGTTGTATTTCTTTTACTAGTATCGAGTTACCTTTTCTTTTAAATCACAATAGTGATTTAGTTGTTGTTTATAAATAAATTCCAGTGTAGGAAATTATTCTAGTTCCTGCTTTTAATTAAATAGGAGGAATTATTCTTTTTGAATATTTTTTTTCTATTTTTTTATTTAATGGACAAGAATATTTACATTGTTAGTACTAATTCCAGTATGGAGTAACTTTTCTTGTGTTGGGAGAAAGACGGATCTTAATATTTTCTATATAATAGTAGATATTGTTCCTCAAATCCACATGCTTGAGCTAGAACTTATTTAACTTTTATCTGCTTTTACAGTTAGACGTTATTTAATTTATTAACATCTATCTATCTTATACTACATATTAACTGTTTATTAATTCTGTAATCGAGAGAGGCGGAAGAAATAATATAGTTAAATGTAGTATTGATAAATGTTAATATTTATTCAATAACATCTATTTCTTTTATGTTATAATTAATTTTACATTATTTGTAATTGAAAGAGGCAAATGGTGTAATAATAAGTTATAACAAGTAGGGTAACCGAAAGGGACTTACTATAATCAAGAGCATATTTTAGTTCAATCATATATTTCTGGTTCTTTAGTATTACTATTTTGAAAATTAATTTATATAACCGAGAGGAGTGCAATTAATTATTCAACTTGAGTAATAATATATAAATGTAATTGTGAGAGGCATTTATACCCTTTTGAGAAATAGAAATTGAAGAATAATAATGTCACGACCCCAGTTCACCCTCTATGAACATGTCATGATGGTACCTAGTTCTCATAACTAGGTAAGACTAACAATGTGGGAACAATAACCTAACTTGCGGAATAATTAATTAAACTGAACATATTAAAATAATAACTGAATATAAGGCCGCTCGGCCTATACAAATCAAAAGAAATGCGGAAGTCTACAACTCAATCCCAAAATCCGAAAACTCACGGGAAACACATGCTAATAGAAATGAAATATACTGCTCTAACTCCGGAATGTCTACACAACCGAAATGTCTACACAACCGAAAGAAGGGAAAATCATATACTAAAGCTGGAATAAGATAGAGACTCTTAGTCTGTGGACATGGCAGATATACCTCGAAGTCCTGAAGAATCGCCTCGCCTCAAGGATGGTATGCTTGAGTAAAGGTACCTAGATCTGCACATGAAAAGATATGCGCAGGAAAGAGATGAGTACACCACAGCGGTACTCAGTAAGTGTCAAGCCTAACCTCGGTTGGGTAGTGACGAGGAAGGTCAGGGCCCTACTGAGATAAAATACAAGGTATGATCCAATAGTATGGATTAAAGTAATATAAATAAGTGAGAACATCAGTAATATAGCACAGTATAAAATAACATCAACAAGTTCATAGAATATCCCGGATACAATGTAAACACCGGAGAAAAAAAATTCAGTACCATAAATACCAACCGGGGATCTCCAGGATACCATCCTGAGTCCCGTTTATATTTAATCTGTCCAGTGGATCTCTCGGGATACCGCACCATAGTCCAACTATCATATGGCCAGTGGATCTCCCGGGATACCGTCCCGTAGTCCAACTATCATCTGTCCAGTAGATCTCCCGGGATGCCGTCCCGTAGTCCCAAATATAAATATGCAGGGGGATCTCCCGAAAATCAAACCCGTAATCCCAAATATAAATATGCAGGGGGATCTCTCGGGAATTGAACCCGTAATTCCAAATATAAATATGCAGGGGGATCTCCCAGGAATCAAACCCGTAGTCCCAAATATAAATATGCAGGGGGATCTCCCGGGAATCTAACCCGTAGTCCAAAAGTAAACAAACAAGGGGGGAGCTCCCGGGAATCAAACCCGTAGTCCCAATGTAAATACGCAACCAAAATCAGAGAAATACTCAGAAATTAAAGTGCAACAATACAAGGCAACAAATAATTATGGCCTAACATGCTTCATGTAATTACAATTAAGGCAAATTAAGCAAATAGGCAATTTGGATCAACAAATCATGCTTTTCTATACTAGCACAGGCTATAATAACAAGTAGAATGAAGCAAATACGGAAGAAACTCAGTTTAAGTATTATAAGAAAAATTCGGGTTTTCAACAAATGGCTCAGGTACGCGCTCGTCACCTCACGTACAAGGCACCCATTACCAAATATTATATCCTAAGGGACAAAGTCCCCCACACAAGATTAGACAAGCCACTTACCTCGAACAAGTGCAAGTCAACCCAAAACCACGCATTTGCCACGAGTATTCGACTCCAAATGGCTCAAATCTATTCGATTAAATTGCATCTTGTAAATAATAATTCAAGTAATTTATTCTACAATCAAATTATAAGCTAATACGCGAAATTATGTAAAATAACCAAAATGCCCCTCGGGCCCCACATCTCGGAACCGGGTAAAATTTATATTACCGGAAACCTCGCCCTCTCATGAGTCTAACCATACCAAATTTACCAAAATCCAACAACAATTCGGCCTCGAAATCATCAAATCAATTCTTTCAAATCCCTAGGCTCAAACCTTTGGATTTCACTCCAAAATGAGTAATCTAGTTAGGATATTTGATGATAATCCCATATTATTGTCTAACAATGACCACAAGTGACTTATCTCTAGTTTCCACATGAATTCTTACTCAACAATCACCCAAAAACGAGATTGAAGACTAGGGTATAGAACCTTACCTCTTTGATGAAGAACTTGTGATTGGGTTCTTCGATTCTTGAAGATTGATGCAAGATTGGATGATTTAAATGGTGAGTTCCCCCATTCTCTCTCTAAAATGCCCTCACCTCTCTCTAGAATGCTCAGAAAATCACCCCAAAATGACCCCAAAGTATATATATTGAAATGGGGTCGGGTTATAAAAAGTGGAAAGTTAACCCTCCGAAGTCGGGTCTGCTGTAGCAGAACGGACCGCAGAATGAACATGTGGGCCGCATAATGCACCGCAGAATTGGCACCCAAAACTGGGCTACACTGCGACAGAGATGCGACCGCAGAGTGCTAAATGCGACAGGTTTTGCGGTCGCAGATTTGACACAGGTTCGCATTTTCTAGCCTTTGGTAGTTGGATCATAACTTTGTGTAGGAATGTCCAAATGATGAACGGTTTAAAGCGTTGGAAACTAGACTCAGAGATGTTTAATTTGATGGGTTGTTCATCACCCAACTCGTAATATAACTGGAGATATGGTCATTTGAAGTGAGGTCTTGTGCGCACTCATTTACAACTTCGTTATGAAATTTTCCAACTTCAAAAGTTCCCGTTAGCCATCCGAAATCACCCCGAGGTCCCCGGGACCTCAATCAAAAGTGTAAACCCATCCTAAAATATCATATGAACTTGTTCCAATCATAAAACACATCCAACAATACAGCAATCACCAATCATCAACGGATTCAAGCCTAAGTTCAACAAAAAACTTCCGAAACTCGCATTTAATCAAAAACTCTACCTAAACACATCCGAATGACTTGAAATTTTGCACACATATCCCAAATCACCTAACGAAGTTACAGCAACTTCCGGAACTCCATTACGACCCTCGGATCAAAATCTCACCTATCAACTGGAAATCGCCAAAATACTAGCTTTCGGCATTTCTAGCCTAAATGAGCTACGGACTTCCAAAATACCTTCCAAACATGCTCCCAACCCCGAAATCACCTAACAGAGCTAACGGAACCATCGTATTTCCATTCCGAGGCCGTCTTCACACTATTCCAACTACAAACCATTTTTCAATGCTTAAGCTCTCATTTAGGGACTAAGTGTCCCAAAAACACTCTGAATCCCAACACTAATGTCCCGGCAAACCAAAATAGTAGAAATGAACTTTGAGGAAGCAGTTAATAGGGGACAGGACATAAATTCTAAAAACGACCGGCCGGATCGTTACATTCTCCCACACTTAAACATTCGTTCGTCCTCGAACGAGCATAAAGAAAATACCTGGAGTAGTGAAAAGATGAGGATATCGGTTGTGCATACCCCGTTCGGTCTCCCAAGTCGCCTCCTCGACTGGTTGGCCCCTCCATTGAACCTTTACTGAAGCTATTTCCTTTGATCTCAACTTTTTGAAATGTTTGTTCAATATAGCAACTAGCCCCTCAACATAAGATAAATCCTTGTCCAATTGGACTGAGTTGAAATCCAACACGTGTGATGGTTCGCAGTTATACCTCTGGAGCATCGAAACATGAAATATCGGATGAACTCCTGCTAAGCTGGGAGGTAAGGCAAGCTCATAAGCAACCTCCCCAACATGCCTTAATATTCCAAAATGTCCAATACACCTTGGACTCAACTTCCCTTTCTTCCCAAATCTCATAATGCCCTTTTATGGGCATAACATGAATCATGACCTTCTCTTCCACCATATTGGAACAATCACGAACTTTCCGGTCCGCATAACTCTTCTGTTTGGACGATGTTATACAGAGTCTATCCTGAATCACTTTAAACTTTTCCCAAGTATTCTGAACCAAGTTTGTGCCCAATAATCTAACCTCACCCGGCTCGAACCAAACCACAGAGTCTCTGGTGCTCATAATTAACTTGCTCACAGTTGGGGCACCGAGCTACAAATCCGACTAGGCTCTAAAAGATCCAACCTCACAACTGGCTGGCAAAGGCATGAACATCCATCGCCATAGGCCTCCTTGATGCTTGTAGGTAAGCCAAACTTCCCAAACTCTCTGCCTAGCGATTCAAAGCATCAGCCATTACATTGGCTTTGCCCAGGTGATACAGATTAGTGATGTCATAATCCGTCCGTAACTCTAACCACCTCCCGAGGCACAAATTTAGATCATTTTGCTTGAATATGTGCTACAAGCTCCGGTTATCAATATAAATCTCATAAGGCACACCATACAAATAATGACACTAGATTTTCAATGCATGAACAATAGCAACTAACTCAAGATCGTGGATAGGATAATTTTTCTCATGTACCTTCAACTGTCTGGATGCGTAGGCAATCACCCTACCGTCATGCATCAACACCACTCCAAGGACAATTCTCGAGGCATCGCAATAGACAGTATAAGAACTTGAACCTGTAGGCAATACCAAAACTGGGAATGTAGTCAAAGATGTCTTGAGTTTTGTGGAAGCTAGCCTCACACTCTTCCGCCCACTGGAACGGAGTGCGCTTCTGGGTCAGTCTGGTCTTGGGGGTTGCAATTGATGAAAACCCCTCCACAAAACGACGGTAGTTAACCCGTCAAGCCAAGGAAACTGCGGATCTCTATAGATGAGGATGGTCTGTGCCAACCCTGCACTGCTTCTACCTTCTTTAGATCCACCTAAATACCCTCACTCGATACCACGTGGCCTAAGAATGCCACGGAATACAACCAGAACTCACATTCTGAAAACTTTGCATATAATTTCTTTTCTATCAGAGTCTGAAACATTGTCCTCATGTGCTGCTCACGATCTTCCCGACTCCGGGAATACACCAAAATGTCATCAATAAAGACAATAACAAAGAGTAAAGATATGGCTGAAACACACTGTGCGTCAAATGCACAAAAACTGTTGGGGCATTGGTCAGTCCAAATGACATACAAGGAACTCATAATGATCATACCGAGTCTTGAAAGCAGTCTTCGGGATAGCTGGCTCCCGAACCTTCAACTGATGGTAACCTGAACAAAAATCAATCTTAGAAAATACTTGTGCGCCCTGAAGCTAGTCAAACAGATCATCAATACGAGGCAAAGAATAACGGTTCTTCACTGTAGCCTTGTTCAACTGGCAATAATCGATACACATACGCATAGAACCATCATTCTTCTTCACAAACAAGACATGAGCACTCCCAAGGTGATATACTGGGCCAAATAAAATCCTTATCAAGCAAACTCCTCTAACTGACCATTCAACTTAACTGAAGGTTTCACCTAATCCTTAGTCCATAACCTTAGGACAGGACCCAAACTTCAAAATCTGCCATTTGTCATAGGACCCGAATTCCACATCATCACACTGCATTTGTCTTATTTCGACACACTTCAACTTTTAATAGCACTTAAATACTTCGAAATTGTTTTCTTTAGGATGTTACATTCTCTCCCACTTAGGGTCATTTGTCCTCAACTACATAACGTAACTTATCTCTTTCTTCGCACATCTTAATGTCTCAAATTTTTCTAACCCCCAAATTTTTTCAGAAATTTTGGCAGAGCCTCCCCTGTAATTGGGCCTATCCACCTGCCAAAGTAACACCAAAACAACTCCTAACAACACATCCACAACCCAATGAAATACCGCAATATATATATCAATAATACTAATCTTTGCATTATAAGCATCACATTATCATAATGATATCTGGACATGAAAACATCATCTGTATGCCCATAACTACGTCTCTGGCCATAAAAGTTGTTCATAAATTACAACATTGTCAATTAGCCTTATGTCAACAAACATCTTATTTCAAACCTCCACTTTTCTCACAACGAGGCATGGAGACCTCATACTTACTCACCCGAACTAATGAGTCACATTTATCGCCACCTGGGCGCCCGTCTCATAGGCTAAACTCAACGTTTAAAACACAAAAATGGCTGAATATGAACATAAAATATACAAGAATTGTCAAATAAGCCTAACAGGCATGACCCCCATTTAAATATAGTACAAAATTTTTAAATTTCATAAAAGGAGATTTTTTTTTTAGACACATAAACCTTTCACCACCAGGACCTTGTTATATAACATCCACCGCAACTTGTAGCTCGGTTTAAAATATTTTACATTATATAAAAATTTGAGGATCTCATCCTCAACTCTTGAATCATAAGTATTTGCACATTGTGCCAACTGAAATTTTTCATTTCCTTTCTTTCTTCTTTTCAATAATTTCTGCCAAACAAAATCACAACATATAATGAACCCTCATACTGATAGGGCATATAATTGACAATTGAAATTAATTATCCTGAAATCACATCAAAACCCACTGTAGTAAGTAATAGAAAGTCACTTTTAGCCTCATAGATATTCTTAGTGACCAACATATAATGATAAGGATAGCTATCTCCATATAATAGCCCAACATGAGTATTCACATAAGTAGATTTCAGGATTACAAAGCTCACTCATGAGTGGAGCATATTAAGAGGACTCGCCTCAATTTTCAAAATCAAATCAAATCAAGTATTCTTTTTTTTATATAACAATCAGAATTGTACTTGTAATGACACCATCTGGTGTAGTGGCCTTAGCCACACTATAGCAATTTTATTAATGGGTCGGGCATCTACCTCTTAGGCGCCATCTACCCGTCCGTTCTCCATCTCTATCTTGTAGTGTATGTAGACTAGTAACTATAATGGAGTGTGTTGACAGTGTGTTATGATGAAATAGATTTCTCCCAAGTCTGGGGTAATTTCTCATGATGTTTCTAGTATCACCACATTCATAACAACCCATCTGCAGTTCGGCTGCTCATATTGAGTCTGTGCCGGATAACTAGAATAATCATTTAAGGAATCCCATGCTAGTTGTGACCTTCGCTAAACAAACATCTCATACGAACCACATAGTCTCTATTACCACCAACTGTCTTCAGATCTACATCCATCTCGTGACTCTACCATTACTGCGACAATTAGGCAATTAAGTAAACCTTCTCAAGACCGTACTTATCAACCAGATGTCACAACCTATTGCACCCTCATGTGCACAATTGAATGATCTCTTAATACTTCTACATTATCGATATGGATGACACGCGGTAACAACGGTTGAGCAAATTCTTGGCTCCCTCATAATCCTTCTGTAGCATCACGAACCGTTGGCGCATAATTGATACCGAGTGCGCAATTTCAATACATGAGTGGATGCAAAAGAACATATGATATAGGCTCCAACTGAATAAATGACGCACGATAAGGAATAAAATAAAGTGGAATTTTCCTAACGGCTATATAGCCTCTCGTAGATAAGTACAGACGTCTCCGTACCGATCAGCGAGACTCTAATAAACCGGCCTGTGTTCCGTGACTCCTATGAACCTAGAGCTCTGATACCAACTTGTCACGATCCCAGTTCACCCTCCATGAACATGTCGTGATGGCACCTAGTCCTCATAACTAGGTAAGACTAACAATGTGGGAACAATAACCTAACTTGCGGAATAATTAATTAAACTGAACATATTAAAATAATAACTGAATATAAGGCCGCTCGGCCTATACAAATCAAAAGAAATGAGGAAGTCTACAACTCATTCCCAAAACCCGAAAACTCACGGGAAACACAGGCTAATAGAAATGAAATATATTGCTCTAACTCCGGAATGTCTACACAACCGAAAGAAGGGAAAATCATATACTAAAGCTGGAATAAGATAGAGACTCCTGGTCTGTGGACGTGGCAGATATACCTCGAAGTCCCGAAGAATCGCCTCGCCTCAAGGATGGTATGCCTGAGTAAAGGTACCTGGAACTGCACATGAAAAAACATGTACAGGAAAGGGATGAGTACACCACAGCGGTACTCAGTAAGTGCCAAGCCTAACCTCGGTTGGGTAGTGACGAGGAAGGTCAGGGCCCTACTGAGATAAAATACAAGGTATGATCCAATAGTATGGAGTAAAGTAATATAAATAAGTGAGAACATTAGTAATATAGCAAAGTATAAAATAACATCAACAAGTTCATAGAATAACCCGAATACAATGTAAACACTGGAGGAAAACAATTCAGTACCATAAATACCAACCGGGGATCTCCAGGATACCGTCCCGAGTCCCGTTTATATTTAATCCGTCCAGTGGATCTCCCGGGATACCGCCCCATAGTCCAATTATCATTTGTCTAGTGGATCTCCCGGGATACCGTCGCGTAGTCCAACTATCATCTGTCCAGTAGATCTCTCGGGATGTCGTCCCGTAGTCCCAAATATAAATATGCAGGGGGATCTCCCAGGAATCGAACCCGTAGTCCCAAATATAAATATGCAGGGGGATCTCCCGGGAATCAAACCCGTAGTCCCAAATATAAATATGCAGGGGGATCTCCTAGGAATCGAACCCGTAGTCCCAAATATAAATGTGCAGGGGAATCTCCCGGGAATCAAACCCGTAGTCCCAAATATAAATGTGCAGGGGAATCTCCCGGGAATCAAACCCGTAGTCCCAAATATAAATATACATGGGATATCCCGGGAATCTAACCCGTAGTCCCAAAGTAAACAAACAAGGGGGGGAGCTCCCGGGAATCAAACCCGTAGTCCCAATGTAAATACCCAACCAAAATCAGAGAAATACTCCGAAATTAAAGTGCAACAATACAAGACAACAGATAATTCTGGCCTAACATGCTTCACGTAATTACAATTAAGGCAAATTAAGCAAATAGGCAATTTGGATCAACAAATCATGCTTTTCTATACTAGCACAGGCTATAATAACAAGTAGAATGAAGCAAATACGGAAGAAACTCAGTTTAAGCATTATAAGTTAAAATTGGGGTTTTCAATAAATGGCTCAGGTACGCGCTCGTCACCTCACGTACAAGGCACCCAATTACCAAATATTATATACTAAGGGACAAAGTCCCCCACACAAGGTTAGACAAGCCACTTACCTCGAACAAGTGCAAGTAAACCCAAAACCACGCCTTTGCCACGAGTATTCGACTCTAAATGGCTCAAATCTATTCAATTAAATTGCATCTTGTAAATAATAATTCAAGTAATTTATTCTACAATCAAATTCTAAGCTAATACGCAAAATTATGTAATATGACAAAAATACCCCTCAGGCCCCACATCTCGGAATTGGGTAAAATTTATATTACCAGAAACCTCACAATTTTATGAGTCTAACCATATCAAATTTACCAAAATCCGACAACAATTTGGCCTCCAAATCATCAAATCAATTCTTTCAGATCCCTAGGCTCAAACCTTTGGATTTCACTCCAAAATGAGTAATCTAGTTAGGATATTTGATGATAATCCCATATTATTATCTAACAATGACCACAAGTGACTTATCTCTAGTTTTCACATAAATTCTTACTCAACAATCACCCAAAAACGAGATTGAAGACTAGGGTATAGAATCTTACCTCTTTGATGAAGAACTTGTGATTGGGTTCTTCGATTCTTGAAGATTGATGCAAGATTGGATGATTTAAATAGTGAGTTCCCCCATTCTCTCTCTGAAATGCTCTCACCTCTCTCTAGAATACTCAGAAAATCACCCCAAAATGAACCGCAAAGTATATATATTGAAATGGGGTCGGGTTATAAAAAGTGGAAAGTTAACCCTCCGAAGTCGGGTCTGCTGTAGCAGAACGGACCGCAGAATGAACATGCGGGCCGCAGAATATACCGCAGAATTGGCACCCAAAATTGGGCTACACTGGACCAGTCTGCGACAGAAATGCGACCGCAGAGTGCTAAATGCGACAGGTTTTGCGGTCGCAGATTTGACACAGGTTCGCATTTTCCAGCCTTTGGTAATTTGATCATAACTTTATGTAGAAATGTCCAAATGACAAATGGTTTGAAGCATTAGAAACTAGACTCAGAGGTCTTTAATTAATAGGTTGTTCATTACCCAACTCCTTATATAACTGGAGATATGATCATTTAAAGTGAGGTCTTGTGCGCACTCATTTACAACTTCGTCTATTATGAAAGTTTCCAACTTCAAAAGTTCCCGTTAGCCATCCGAAATCAACCCGAGGTCCCCGGGACCTCAACCAAAAGTGCAAACCCATCTTAAAACATCATATGAACTTGTTCCAATCATAAAACACATCCAACAACACAGCAATCACCAATCATCAACGTATTCATGCCTAAGTTCAACCAAAAACTTCTGAAACTCGCATTTAATCAAAAACCCTACCTAAACACGTCCGAATGACTTGAAATTTTGCACACATATCCCAAATCACCTAGCGAAGCTACAGCAACTTCCGGAACTCTATTCCAATCCTCGGATCAAAATCTCACCTATCAACCGAAAATCGCCAAAATACTAGCTTTCGGCATTTCTAGCCTAAATGAGCTACGGACTTCCAAAATACCTTCCGAACATGCTCCCAACCCCGAAATCACCTAACGGAGCTAACGGAACCATCGGATTTCCATTCCGAGGCCGTCTTCACACTGTTCCAACTACAAACTATTTTTCAACACTTAAGCTCTCATTTAGGGACTAAGTATCCCAAAAACACTCTGAATCCCAACACTAATGTCCCGGCAAACTAAAATAGTAGAAATGAACTTTGAGGAAGCAGTTAATAGGGGAACGGAACATAAATTCTAAAAACGACCGGTCGGGTCGTTACAAATAATTCTACTATATAATAAAAATATTAAGTGAAGTCAAGATCCCAACACCTTTTATTATATTTGTAAAAAAAAAACAAAATATTTTCTACTGCTCTATTTGTGCATTTTTAGTTAGTTAATTTACAACTCAACTCTTTCTGATTTTCTCAAATAGTAATTAAAACAAGAAACGTCTGTAAAATAGATAAACCAATCTCTGTGGGTTCGACATCTTTCTATACTATAATTTGACAGAGTACGAGTTTGATTTATACATACGCCAAGCACTCGTCAGATCTCGGAAAGACAAAATTATGTCTTGGTTTACAAATTGAACATTTGGCAAACAGAATTGTTGTTCATCAATCTACCTACATAGAAAGGGTATTGAAACAGTTTTACATGGAGGAAGCACATCCATTAAGTACTCCAATGGTTGTTCGATCGCTTGATGTGAATAAGGATCCATTCTGACTTCAAGAAGAGAATGATGAGCTATTTGGTCTTGAAGTACCATATCTTAGTGCAATTGGTGCACTAATGTATCTTGCTAATACTATAATGCCTGACATAACTTTTTCAGTTAATGTCTTAGCAAGATGTAGCTCTGCTCCCACAAGGAGATATTGGAATGGAATCAAACACATATTGCAGTATCTAAAAGGGACTACCGCTATGGGCTTATTTTATGGCAATAATTGCAGTCCCGATCTTGTTGGTTATGCTGATCTGGGTATTTATCTGACTCACACAAGGCTCGATCTCAAACATATTATGTGTTTACCTGTGGAGGCACTGCCATATCTTGGCGATCGACTAAGCAATCAATTGTGGCTACTTCATCCAATCATGCTAAGATAATTGTTATTCATGAAGCAAGTCGAGAATGTGTGTGGTTGAGGTCTATAATACATCTTATTCGAGACAAATGTGGTTTGAAATGTGACAAACTACCCATGATTTTGTATGAAGACAATGCAGCATGTATAGCCCAATTGAAGGGAGGATTGATAAAAGGAGATAGGACAAAGCACATTTCACCAAAGTTATTTTTTACACATGATCTACAAAAGAATGGTGATATTAATGTGCAACAAATTCGTTCAAGTGATAATATGACTAATTTGTTCACAAAATCTCTACCGACGTCAACCTTCAAGAAGCTAGTGCACAAGATTGGGATGCGAAGGCTCAAGGATGTAAAATAATGCTCTCATCAGGGGGAGTTTAATACGCGTTGCACTCTTTTTTCCTTACAAGGTTTTGTCCTACTGAGTTTTCCTTGCAAGGTTTTTAACGAGGCAACCAAAAGGCATATTGTTAGATATGTGTACTCTTTTTCCTTTACTAGATTTTTTTGCTATTGGGTTTTATTTTAGTAAAGGCTGAGGCACATTACTTATTGAGTAGACATTCAAGGGGGAATGTTAAAAATAGTATTGTAATTAGAGTGAATGCCTATCTTTCAGAGAGTTTTACTTTATGGCTAAGTTATTTTTTCCCTATAAACAGATGGGTCTTACCCCATTGCAAATCATCCCAAAATTCAATAAAAATTACTCTCTCTTTCTCTGCAATAATGTTCTTCTACTTTTATTATTTTATTACAAATCCAACATTTTTGCAAACTTTAGAGCGCTAGCGAGACAAAAAAAAATACTACGTAGAAAGTAATTCTTTGCCTTAAAAAGTTACAGCCAGCAGGTATATATGTGTATGTCATTCAAATATGATGTTTAATTTTTTAATGGAAAAATTTATGAACGAGTACACGCGTATAGTTTTTTTGTACTTAATTTGTATTTCGTTCGTTTACTTGTCCATTATACTAAAAATGTACTTTTACATTCACTAGTGTATTTTAGCAAATCAAAAAATATAAAATATTATTTATCTGTTTTACCCTTATCATTAACTACTTATTTGTTAAATTATTTTTAAAGATTTTTTGAAATATTATTATTATTATTATGGATAAAATTATAAAATACTCCCTCCGTTTCAATTTATGTGAACTTATTTCCTTTTTGGTCTGTGCCAAAAAGAATGACCTTTTTCCTTATTTGGAAACAATTTACCTTTATGCAATGATTTATAGCCATACAAAATAATTGTGCCTCATTTTATACTACAAGTTCAAAAGTCTTCTCTATTTTTTTAAATTCCGTACCCAGTTAAATAGGTTCACATAAATTGAAACGGAGGGAGTATATGTTTATTTATTTTTTCCTAAAGAAGCAAAAAGTCGAAAGTGGAAAATCCAATAATTAAAGACGATTATCACCAGAGAGTAGCCCGAGCCAGCTCCCCCCTCCCCCCCCCCCACCCCCCC